>JAQGAF010001233.1:0-33637 GCA_034687865.1 Kryphioiulus occultus | reverse complement strand
TAAGGTCTGCTGAATAACTGGTAAGTTAATTTTTTATTGATTTGCGTGTTTTTAAAAAACGTAGTATAAAATAAAATATAACATGAGGATAACATGACGAATTTAACTCCTACACCGGCTTAATAAAATAATAAGCTTATGGAAAGTTATTCCTTCCATAGAATTTTTTCGTCTTGAAATGACGCATTGAGAGCTTTTGCGACACAAGCACTAACATGCTAGTTTAAAAATGGCTTGTTTGAGTTTGTATCGATATACTTTTGGTTGCCAGGATGTGGCCTAGGTGACCACATAACATGATGGTTAGTAATATTGGGTCGTCTGAGTGCATTGCAAAAGCATAGTGGATGTAAAATGAAGGTTATATTTGTGTTGTTGGGCGGGCATTAGGGATATTTTCAAATGATTTCATCCAACAGTTGCATTGTTAGGATATATCGTATAGATTGGTCGATGGTTTCACGGTCGAACTCCCTTTGGTCCGAGCAACAGCTGATGTCGTTTTGCACTTGTGTTTTTATCAATTTACGTCAAAGGGAAACTGAAATCTTGGTTACAAAGAAAATAAGTTTTACTTCTGCGCATACAAAGTTTAGTTACTGAATGTTGTTTTATTTCCTCGATAATGTCACTATAGGCCCGCGAACTCCTTGCTGAGATTGTCAATTCCATCTAGAAAAACAAAAAGAACAAGTAGAATCCACAAATTATAAGCCTTGTCCAAACCTAATAAGCATTTCCTACAAACATGATTTCTGGAAACACATTTCATCAAAAATGTTTGAGGAAACCTTTCTCCTACCAATGTTTCCTAAAACATGTTTGCTTGCTAAAATTTAAATGTGCAAACAATTTGATAAAATCTGTTTCTAGGAAACGTTTCTTAGGTTAGGTCAAGGCTTAAAGAGATATTGTACTACATTTCCTTATTTTCTGGCAAACATTTTCAAACTTCTCGGTCTGTACTTCGGAGTTTGCAATGCTGTTGCCCTGTTACATAATAGACGCTATGAGAAAGCCTCTGAAAGTGGGCTTCTCCTAACGGCTCATAGGTTGGCAGTGATTGCCTGCTGATAGGTAGGCAAAAAAAGGAATTATATTTTTAAGGTTATGTTCCCCTTAGCCAGAGGTGTGCAAGAAAAACTTATTTGGATCTTCCTAACTTGAGAACTTATTATAACCACTAATTTTCTTTGCATCATGCAGAGTGAGTCGTAATTTTAATGCGTTGTTATTTGTTTTATTTGATTATTTACGCAGTTTTTTGAATAAGAAAACAACGATATCCCTGAACGGTATGGGTTGAGGGCGAAACTGTACCTACTGTATGTCTGTTATTTAGAAATATTGTTATTTTATTATTTAAAAATGGCGTTAATAATCACATAAAACAAATAATAGTGCATTAGATTATGGCCGATTCTGCATGGTGGCAAAGAAAATTAGTGGTTTTTAAAAGTTGTTACATTAAGAAGGTCCAAATAAGTTTTTTGCACACCGGTACACCTGGGCACGGTCATGTGGCTAAGGGAAACAGCTTTTTAAGTTTGTTTACGTTAGGATAAGCACAAAAAAGAAAAATTGTGACAGCTAAGACAGGTGTCATTGTTGTCTACAAAATTATTAGAAAAGTAGATGCATGTATACACATTTTGACCACCCCTTGTTCATTTTTACGTCACTTACACATGACGTTTCTCTTTTCTGCAGCACGTTTGGCTGCCTAATTAGTCTGTTTACGATACTTCTGTACAAAAACAACGTAAATTGTCTAAATTTTAACCCGGAAAACAAGTGTATGTACTGCACGTACTAAATATTTCATTAGCTGAAATACTAGTGAAATATGTCATATATACGTGTTCTCTCGCATGCACGTCTCCAATAAATAATACGCATAATACGTCTTGAAAAGCAGTTTTTGTGATTACCGCTGATTTGCATCTGTTGATACAGTAATTAAAAAATTCAGAATTTTAAAAATTTAACAGATACAGTACTGGTTCCTCTTTATAGCGAAACAGCCATTTGGTCTTGGTGAGCTTTAATGCATGTTGCTGATAATGTGCGGTGATATAGGCCCTAGGGTCCAGAATTCTTTCCATAGGCTCAGTTCCTTCGTACACTTTATGTAGATCATTTCGGAAGATCAAATTCGTGACCACAGGTCAAAATCAGTAAAATGCGCGCATTCGCTCGATTGCCTGCTCATAATGCATTGGCGCGATGCGTTAATTTTTGCTTCAATATGATCCTATAATTTCCATCTCTGAAGAGTTATTCTCAGATGGTCAATTCGTGTTCGCATTGATCGCTTATATAAATGGGGGTTTTAGAAGAATGCTGCTGGCCCCTGAATGGGAGCTTCCCTGGACACTCTGGGGGTACGTTTGCACCAAGACGAGGGGAAAATCTGTGCACTAAGAGATAGCATCACGCATGGACCCCGAAATAATAAATTGCCAAACATAATGCATCGGCCATCTATTAGTTACCCTCGCTGGTAAATTAGAAAGATATACGAAGTATATGAAGGATGCTGGCCTTTCCTTTAATTGGTAAAAGGAACCCTTTGGCCTCTGTATGGGGTCATACATCAATTATCGTACGGGTTTAAGACTATTGGCGCCTTGTGATCTGTTTAACATTGCTTGAAAATATTCAACCAAAATGAATCAATTATATTGGATGGAAGACTGAGTCTACCCACCCATTGTAAAGTGTGGTTAATTGGCCACCTTGAGTACATTTTTCATAGACGTGTACGCTCATGAACATGAAATCGGTCATAATCTTTGAACAATTTAAGTGCTCCCATTAATATTGATAAGCCTATCATTTGGGGCTCCTTCATTATAGAGGAGGGCAAAAGTCAATTGACCAATAATTCATGCCTGTATCTAACAGCAATTACAGCTAACTTCGATGCAGGATGGTTCAGTATTAAGATAGGTGCATAAACCTAGCACACGTTCAACGGGTAAAGCAAACGTATACATACAACTAACGTATACATTCTTAACTGTGATTCTTATTAAGTAATATTTCAAAATGTACGTAGTATACACTTTAGATGTATACATGTGTATACATTATTACAAAAATTAATTTTTAAAAAACTGATTTTTCGGAAAATGTGGAAACTAAAGTTTGTTATTTCATGACTATGGTTCACAAGACTGGTTGCAGTCTGTGCTGTTCAGAAATTGTGCTTAACGCTGATTGGCCATTTGGCCACATGATACCAGTGGCCATCTTGAGGGTTTTCCTACGTAAATGCCATTTTCGGTTCTAGTGACAACAGTGGCGCCACGCACGAAATAAAAAACCTTAGTTGTATGTTTTTCCAAAAAAAAAAAATATTGGAGTTTTTGTTGTCATAAGGGTAGAATTTTACGAGGTCCCCGTGCTGTAGTTTCTTTGAATATAAATGCAATTATATCTACTGTAAATGCAGGGCATGAAATATTTTTTTCAAAATGGTCTTTACAATTACGTGTATATTTTTGGTGAAAGATGACGAAATTACAGTGGGGTTTTAAGGAAAATTCGAAATATTGGTCAAAGCTATATATAATCTGAAATGTTTTTATTAATGTTTATTCAGTGTGCATAGTTGCTAAACTGAGCGCATCTGCACATTTATATACGTATCAAGTAAACGTACTGCATTTTTAGCACCCATGCCGTTGCATTACATAATTACGATTTTCATCATCGTTAGTCAGAAAATCAATTGATTGCATATTTGACATTTGAAGTTAGGTATGCAGTCATATGGGAATTTACTGCCAAGGTATTTTACGTCATCAAATAGAAGAGAATCGTTTGAGTTGGTTGTCCATATGTTTGTCTATTGCCAATAGGGAGAATTCCGTCCCGATCCATTGCCATACAATACTTAATGTCACCATTCTGACCGGGTCTATGTTTCCAGGTAACCTAAAAGACAACATACTTTCATATCGACTGTTTTATGCATGTAAAAATCGATAAGAAAGTATAAACTATAATAAGACTAAACTTTAAATACGACGTGAAGCATCATGACTTCACTCTTATATTGGAGAATAAAACATCATATACGCCGAGCGTACAATTTTACATTTTTACCTAACAGCAAAGTTGGATGATTTTGTTATTTAGTTTTCTAATTATGTTAGGAAAGGACAGGTTTGTCGAAAATGTATCATGCTTATTGTGTTGATTTGACGATTGCAATTGCAGCGTTGCAACGGTTATTGCCATGCCAACGCTTTCGTTGGGGTTTGCTGCTATAGTGCTAGAATGCTATTATAAAAATCAACTCTATATAATTTATCATGAAATACAAAAATATTTCACGAAATTAATGTTTCGTGGTCTTTATCTCCCCCATATTTTCGGTTACATGTACATGTATCAGATTCCCTATCTTCACTAATTTTGATTTTATTAGGCTAGGTTTCAAGAAATCTAACTTGAAGTCAACAACGTTGTAAAAATGAAAATGTATACAAATCATTAACAAGCTAAAGTAATTAAACAATTCGATGGGTGTAATCAGTATTTCTAAAATTATTTGAAACTACGGTATATAAAATCTTGGATATACTCCACCACCGTTAAAATTTCTTTTGAAAATAAATAAAAGTGAAGCTTTGTGTAAGTCCTGAATAATATGAGCGTATTTACAAAATGACACGTTGATAATATTGTGAAACTATGTCGACCCATATCGAAGTATACGAGTAAAAATTAATTTTTGCGATACCTTGCTGAAGATTTAGACAAGCGATACGAAAATTTGTATGGTACTTTCAACTTTGTACTAACGATTAATACATGATTTTTCAGTACTTTACTTGCTTACACAAAGCTTCACTATTATTTTATTTTCAAGTCTCAATTCTCGACTAATTGCTTTTATTTTTATTTTATCAGAAGCATTCTGCGCGACATTTCGTACAATGAAATGGCATCAAAATGGGAAATTAAACAGAGTTCATGTGCTAAGGCCCCATGTCAGTGCTGAATATGTTCATCTGATTTTGATACGAAGTGCTATAACTAAGTCGTTGTCTTGAAATCATTAAGAGACGACACCACATGCACACTCTTTTGAAATGATGAAGGACTTAACCTAAGATTACCAATAATATTGTTGTTCATTTTCCTTAATGCTTTTTCCATACAATCAACGAGAAAAATCCCAAAATTCAAAATGCATCATTCAGATGTCCAAAAATTCAACGACTATTTGCCATCCGAGCCAACCAGAGAACAACAAGACGTTCACTTTCGACTACAGCTACTGGTCACACGACGGATACATTCAACAGCCCGATGGATACCTTGCTCCAGACCCCAAACATCCTAACGGCTCAAAATTTGCTGACCAGGTAGGACGTAAACTACAGGGCGATCATAAAGTTTTAACCTCATTACAAAAATTAATTTAAAAAGAACTTAAGGGTTACGGGGAACCCAGCACTTCTTCAATCCGTCACATCAAATTGAATCGACGTAGATATTGTGAGTGTTTAGATGCAATATAACGGAATATGGACGCAATGCACCTGAACAGTATAGGGCTCAAGAAGGTTGGCAATCACGCCAGACACCGGCGCAGCGCGGGTTACCCCCCACATTTGGACAATTTCATCAATTTCAAACAGGGTTTTACGAACTCATTTCCACCTTTAATTTTCATTTGATGTGTATTATTTAATTCAAAGTTTTACAAGTTACCCTTAGTTGTTTGGTAATTTGAGATAAACCCCCTGTATCCAAGAGCCGAAAAGTACCGAATATCAACAACAGATGGCGATAGCAGTATCGAAGGAAATGTGGCATTTTAAAATATCGAAGGAACGATTGATCTTTAGAAGCGTATATCTTTAGTGTTCAGCTAAAAAGTAGCAGTACTGTAGTAGCAAAAAATAAAAAATCGTCGGGATGCTACTTTTGATTAATACGGTAAAAGACTTAATCACTGGCAGAGCCTTTGTTTTATGAGCTAAAAATTTAATTTAGATAACTTCTTGGTAAACTCGTACTTGTGCAGTATACACTCGAATACTTAGTTTAACATAATATTTCAAAATGTATAATTGCTATAATAGTCAAGTTCAGACTGAAGGTACGTTTAAAACTTCCTGCACTGCAGTAAAATCCGCTTCTGACCTTCTTTAAACGCATTTGGTACTGATACAAACTACTTTAATCTCACTCTTGTAATGCTTATTGCCAACTAAAACGATACGCTTAGTATGAGATTAAGAAGATTTAAAAGTAAAACCCTTTAATACATGTGCATGAATGTCTAGGTCAGTATCGCCAACCATTCAATAATGAAATAATTTAAACACCTTCATAAGTTTTTTGTGCCATAATACCGTTTATTATAACCAACTGCAAATGGTCATTAACCACACCTGTTTCTGTTTGCTAATTTTATATCATTTTTCTAAGGCATTGATGGCTTGCAGTATTGGGGGAAACAGTTCTATTTGTGAACTATAGACACATTAAGCAGAATAGATGTGAAGAAACGCTAATTTATTTCACTGTATAGCATGCAGTAGTTCGTACGCGAATGTACTAGAAAATGGTGCGATTGGTCATAATAATAACCTGTGACTCTAATTATTTTTAGAAATGTGTGTTTAATGATTTTGGAATTGGCATTGTGAACAATGCCTGGAGTGGTCTCAATTCCACATTATTTGCATATGGACAAACTGGATCAGGAAAATCATGGTCTATTATCGGAGATAAACCTAACGATGGTAAGAAATAATGCAATTAGCGGTATTTTATCAATGCATTAAATAACGCCCATGTGATTAATATAGGCATGCAATTACGATATTATAATATATACATGTAACTGTAAGTAAAATTTGATAACATTCGTAGCTGACGTATGAATTTTGAATGGTTTATGAACATCGTCTTTCGACAAATAGCGGGGTGATTTCTTGAAGAGTTTATGGAATACTATGGTATACTAAAGAAATTCCTTAAACAAATTAGGAAGTAGAAAGTGGTGAAAATGTCAAATTTTAGAATATCCAAGGATGCAACACATCTGTACAGTATTTGAGATTTTGACAATATTCATTAAAATGCAAATACATGTACAGCAAGTAAGGCCCGCAATTATTTTTATTATTTTTTAAAGATTCGCATCGCAAGAATAACTTCCGGAATCATTCTGATTTATTTAACAATCTTGGGCTGCTTATAAGTTATCGATTATCCCATATAAATAAACAGTACATTTATGGAACAAAATTTATCCCAATTTAGGTTGTTACGTATACATTAAGATAAGTACCCAAATGTTGACAATGACCTGTAATTCTTATATAGCACACGTACACGTACGTATATGCATGACTATTAATAACAAATTTGTTCCATGAAGTATTTTATTTCCCATTTATTAGGAATTGTGCCAATGTTTTGCGAGAAATTATTTAAGGATATTGCAGAACGTCAAAAGGCCGGAAACAAAGAAGAGTACGAGGTGAATGAAAAGCTTAAAACAGAGCAATACTTTTAAATGCGCATCTAAAATTTACGATATTTATATACCTATTAGGGTTCAATCGTAATGTAAGCGTAAATGTAACGACTAATAATATTTTTCAGGTGAAATTGAGCATGCTCGAAATCTACAATGAAATCGTGCGAGATTTGCTGGATGCGAAATCATGTGCTAACAAAAGTGGCCTAAAAGTTAGGGAAATTCCTAACCGCGGCTTCTTTGGTAAATGAGAGAAAAAATAATTAAATATTTGCATTATTGGCTTTTAAACTGATTTTTTTCCTTATGCTGTGAATTCTTTAGCACAAGGCTTGACAGAGTGTCCAGTGGGCAGTTACGAATCGATTACTCAAAAAATGAATGAAGGCAAGATGAATCGCACTATTCGGGCCACTAAAATGAATTCAGAGAGCAGGTAAGTTTTCATTTCATTAACTGAAAAATATCGATGATATACCCACAAACCTTTGTAAATCTGATTTTTGTCCCGTAAATGAGTTATTTTAACCATAATGTTCATTTGAACTTTCTGCACATTTACAAATACGTACAAAAAACAGGTGGTTGTGACGATTAGAGTGCCCTCCAATTCACCTCTATTTAACCCTAGTTTTCAAGATCCGCAAAAATTATTTTACATGTAGAGCACCTGTACAATATTTATTCTCACATTCTCTGTACATTATTTTATTTTTCTACCCATTGTTGGTATAGCGTTCATATCCGTGGGTGGCAGGGGCCCTCAACCTCTGGCCCGAATAAAAATTTAAAACTCAATACAATTCGATGAAGATACACGCTGATGATATGTACACTGTAAAATTGTATTTGTGTCAGTTGCCTGAAAAAGGTTTTGAGTATCCCCGCTGTTTGCAATGCAATGGGCCTATCCTTCAGATGCATCTAAACTTAGTCCAACATTTACTTGAATTGTTTTGATTTCTTTTTTTGTTACATGCATTAGTTGTTGCATTATGGACGAGAGAAATCGGAACAATAAATGTCATTGTAATGCGTGTAATAAATGTTTTATCGTTTATAGCCGGGCACACACTATAGTCGCAATCAAGATAGTGTTAAAAAACAAAAGTGGACAGGAAGAGGTATGCCGGTCTTCCGTTATCAACCTGGTTGACCTGGCAGGAAGGTAAGCTAGAGTTTAGGAAGTTTTGCTTGTAATTAGTTTAAGTTTTCAATATTCTGATAGTCTGTAACGTTCGCTATATTTGTCGCTAATTCTAGCGAACGGGTATCCAAATCTGAAGCCAGAGGAGACCTGCTGAAAGAGGGCGCTTCGATCAACTTGTCCTTGCTGACTCTTGGAGCCTGTATCAACGCGCTGGCAGATCCCGCCAAAGCCAACAAAGGTCAGATAAAGTAAATTGTTGAGAATGTGTTTGGAGGTAAATTGTTATTGCGTTGTCTATCTCAAGCCCCTGCAAATAATTGGCACCGACTTTGCACTGCATGGTGTTTTCATGAAGGGTCATGGGTGACGAGTCAACAAGTAACCCGCCAAGGCATCCATGTAATTATAAACAGTTAAACACATTGAGCCAAAATGCCAAATGGTACTGGCCGCACTGTCATGACCTAGGTTAGTTAGAAAAGACAGTACGGCCAGCACCATCTGGTTCAATATGTTTATAATTACATGGAGGGTTACTTGGTGCCTCGCCACACATGACTCTTCATAGCAACACATAAGAAGGTTGCATCAAGCAGAAATTATATACTGTTATCAATAAAATTTATTTTTGAACTTATTGCAAATATCGTTTTACTGGGATGGATCTACAAGTACATCCACCCGTCCTTTCATATACTGTACCTGTACATGTACATGATAATTGGAAAGTTTTTGTGTACGTGTTTGTCCATGCATTCACCTATAGCATGCTCAGAAACTAGCCGACCAATGTCGACCAAACTTGGTCAAATTGACCATTCGCGTCACCCCGATAAAGAATAGCCAATCATATTGGATCACCGTGACATAAATTATGACCTAAAATGGGCAAAGAAATGCAGAAAATAATTCAACGACAGAAAATTCCTTTATAAACAAACAATGATTACCATAATAATTAATGTGCATCTCAAGCGCATCTCTTATCATGTAAAGTACTGCGAGTCTAATATACACAACGGAACAGTATTAGTAGAAGACGGATAGCCCGGGGCAGGGGAAAGTTAGATTCTCACAGCAAGAAATTTTCCTTTATACTATGTTTTTTTAAAACACGCAAAAGAATGAAAAATTATCTTACCAGTTATTCAGCAGTACGTACGTTAATATCAGATTGATAGAAATATTGTCTATATTTTAAAATAAGTTTTTATACGTGATTTACTTCGTTCTGATTTCAATTACAATCTCCAGGAAACCAATAAATCGAATTTGATCGAACCAAAATCGAACGAACCGTTGCCATGGTTACGACGAGAAGAGAACGACACCTGAAAAATGTAATTCAAATCGGAACGAAGCGAATCGTGAATAAAAAATTTGTCAGCATAAATTGCTGATATTTCTGTCAATCATACACTCAAGAAAGGTCTGCTGAATAACTGGTAAGTTAATTTTTTATTGATTTGCGTGTTGACATGACGATAACATAAGGAATTTAACTCTGAATTTAACTCCTTCACCGGCTTAATTATCAAATGAAGAACCCCTTCACTTCCGCTCAAAGCCTCAATCTTGAAGAAAACAACATTCGAATTTCGAATGAATTCGAAAAAAGACATTGCGCCACGCGCGCCGCTTAACGGCAGTTTCAAGTACGAATACATGGGACCAAAAAAGAATTTAAAAGAACGTCTTAAGTCCATATATGACGACTTTAAAGTAGATGGGCCCAATGGGCTGACGACATCATAGACAAAGTTATTTTCAAGGACTTATTGAAAAAACATATGTTAAAAAAAATTCGGCTCATGGAATGGTCCGGACCTGAATCCCATAGAGCGTCTTGGGATCAGATGAACCGAAGTTGTGTACTAACAATTTGAAATTCTACAGCGAGAAAGGGAAAGAAATCCTAAAGAGATTAATCAATTTAGTGAATTATACGGCTATTTCTTGCAATGTTGCAATGCTGCAATGCATGCATTGCTACCAAGGGTTATCCAACAAAGTAGTAAGACAGCAGGAAATTGTTTCTGTCTATGATGGTTCATTTTTGTACACCTAATGTACATGTACGATTTTAGTTGAGCTGCACAGATGTCAATATTTTGTCGCCACCCATGAATCAACTGCGATTAAAGATAATTAAACTCTAGTTTACAAAGGTATTAAATAATGTACGGCGAAATGCATTAAAATCCATTATTTGTTGACCCGTATTTCGTAAAATTTCACCAACAGTGGGAACCAGCTTAATTTTTCAGATATTTTCCTTAGTGATGTCGTTGACTTCGTTATGAATATTTGTAATTTTAAGAAAAATGCCTAATAAAATTCAGCAGTTCCTGTGATTAAAATTAAAATTCTATAAAAAAAATAGAAAAAATTCAAAGGAAAACGCACATTAAAAAAAGCTTTCACGGTTTTTTCTACATAGATTTAATATTAATCGAACAAGTAAAAATGCACAAGACCTCCCTATCCAATGCAGTATATACATGTATATACAAACAAATTCACACAAAAATTAAGTTTGCCAGATCGAAAACCGTCGGAAATTGTTTTTGAAGGATACTGGATTTTTTCACAAAAGAAATCGTTGCTCGAGCTCTCAAGAGCCTAACACAAACAACTTTACCTAATTAACATAGGAAGAAAAAGTCACGAGTTGTTTACTCGTTATAAAAATCACGAAGCAAATTACTACCGGTACGCGATTTAATTTTTGATGAAAATACGACTACAAAAAATTATAACTAAATTATAAATTACGACTACAGTGAGGATTGTTTTAATTTAACAATGAAAAATAAAGGCATGAAACTCAGTTCAATTTACGCTCATCGACATTTCTTCAATTTAGATTATTGATACAAACTGATTATCATTACAGACAATACGAGCGACTGTATAACTTTTTTAATGGCAGTGAATTTTTAATCATTGTAATTGGTAAGTATGAATCATCTTTATTAATGCTAATGTATTAAATGTATTAAACATTACGGTATTTCATCATACTTTTATGTGGATGACTGAAATTCCTTTAGTAACAAAACATTAATAATTAGACAACGTGTCACCAATATATATATATATCATACAGTGATAACGTCGTCAACCATGTTGAATGTCTTTTAATACAATAACTGTGATGAAACATTGTTAATTTTGAAATCAGACACCGTAAGTAAAAATTCAATGATGCATTTGATGACGTCAATACTGCTTCAATAATGCGTCAATAGAGAGTATGAGCTTCACGTTAAACACAAACGTGACGCCAATCTTTTTTGACCATTGCATGTGAATGGGAGCAGATCACGTGAAATTATTTTCGTCCACGTTCACATTCAAATACAGCGCTTTCGACATGAAAATGAGCAAGTTCTCGTTCACGCATTATACCAAAAATATTGAATTTACTGAGTAATTCAGGTAGCAGGTAACCCCCAAATCTTGAGTACATGTATAGCTCCAAATAAATGACAAAGAAATCTATTTTAAAGGTAATAAAAAAAGATATCAAAAGTAGAACACGTCAAAAATTGTGTCGCCATTTATTTGAAGATTAATTCTATGGAACGAGATCAGCTCCCATTGATTTGAATGCTTCAGGTGACGTCACACGTTTTCGTCACACCCACGTTTAACGTGGAGCTCACACTCTCTACTACTGAAAATCTTACGTACGTATACTGGTCTGCCTTGTAGCGTTTGCAATTAACCCACAATGAAAAACATAAAGGTGATACATCGTACCATATTGATTTGGATTCCAAAATTAATCAAATTAAATTAAGCTCTAATTTTTTTCAATAAATGTTTTAACTTTTCAGGATTTCCAACAGTCATGTTTGTAGCTTACTGGTTCATAGGATTTTGGTTTACGATAATCGATTTCACTCAAAAACCAGCCTTTTTAACCCGTTACAAGCACCAACCAACTAAACATTCGCCGGTAAATATTATGTATAATTACATTTCCGTGAATTATTTTTTCGGTAACCATGCTGATTATTGAAGACATGTAAACCTCCTAATTTGAAGCTAATTTCTAATTAATCACCATGAACTTGCACATGTACGTCAGCTTGTGAAACAATACTATCAGAATTTTCGAATAAATGGTCAATTTCTGTTTTTGTTTTTTAATTTATAGCTCACATATGCTCAACTGAAGAAATGCATACGAACAGTGTTATTTAATCAGTTTTTGATTATTCCATTTGCGGTGTTTAACTACGTCTTCATCATCAGAACTGGATCTTTGCTTCGATTTAGACTTGAAGAATGGCCTACCATTTTCACTCTTATTGTGGACTTGCTTGTGAATTCCACAAGCTTAGAAATATTATTTTATTATAATCACAGGTATGTTGGTCATACACTCAGTCACAAAGTATTTAAAATGTTGAGTTTCAACCCGTGAGTGAGGGACAATGCATGGACTGAGTATTCATGTACATTCACCGAAATAACCTCCGAATATTCATGTACAAGTCTAAAAACGATGTAATAATAAAATGTTCTACTCTTTATAGAATTATGCACCATCCTCTTTTATACCAATATATTCACAAAAAACACCACGAATGGACAGCTCCAATCGCAATTTCCTTCTTCTACACTCATCCTGTGGAACACATCTTTGGAATTTTGGTGATTATTTATTTCAGTTATTAATGAAGCATGCAAAATAAATAATAAGCAATCGACTATGATTAAATGCATTTTCCCTTCGCAGTTTCCTTTCCTATCTGGAGTTTATTTAAGACGTTCTCATATAGTGAGTGCTTGGATTTGGACGGTGATAGCAATAGCGATAGGAATGAATGAACACTCAGGTTATCACTTTCCATTAATGGCTTCCACCGAATTTCACGAATTCCATCATACTAGGTGAGTGCATTTAATCACCAAATATCCCCAATTTGACAAAAATCCATTGAGTCGAGACTTTTTCAGAGTAACGTGTTTCCAGAATAGTCAAATTCAGTCAGTCAACAAATATAATCTGTGTATATATCTATCAAAACTCTTGAAATTGATACGTACTTGCATTACACCAGGTGTCTTGAGTTAATATAGGCTGGCTTAGATCAACAAGAGCAAAAACTGTCAACTTTGGACACTTGTATCATGCAATCTAAAGCAGTACGTACATAATAAAGCCTACGGTATACGTGCCAGTCCAATAGTAAACTATATAGTAAACATAATATTCTTGTAATTTTCTAGTACAGGTGTCGAATTAATTTTTGCTGCCGCTATGGCCATTTCAAGAACTACATTACAGATTACGATACTAAATGCATCAACTGCTCCGCATTTTAGATTCAATCAGAATTATGGTCTCTTTGGATTAATGGATCACATTCATAAGACGGATAAAGTATTCAGACGAAGCATTGCATATCGAAGACATTTTTGCTACTGGAGTTCAACACCACAAACGATAACATTTCCAGAGGTCGTCGAAGAACACGACAAGAGTCCACAGTGTCATCTTCCATTGGATCATAATGAAAATCTATGTGCTAATAAACGTCATAATACTAGGGTACGATAACACGGGTGCTTAATAACAAGGGCAATATTTAGTATCTCTATTTATCAATACAGTGCATAATGGTTCCCAGAAATTACGTCTCTGTTATTTCTTTCACTGTCGCTTCAATGTTTTGCCAGAAGTGAGCACATATTCTGAGTAATCGTATAAGTACACTGTAAATCAAAAATGCACATGTAGAACATGAAAGTGCAAAAACATTAACCATAATATCTGAACTCAAGTGAACTTAGGAGAGAAAAAATGTGCTTCGTGGTGATTTGAGGAAATCCACAAAAGATATAAATAAATGGAAAAAAGTAGAACACTTTAAAGGAAACCACAACAATTTCCTAAATCACATTTTGAAAGTATCCGTAGAGCATTTTTAGGTGGAACACATAATAGCGCACGTGTTCTGGTGGTTAATTTTTTATTTCTTTTAGCATTAAAAGATTATGCTCAAAATAAATTTTAATTGTTTTGGATCACCTTTTCAGAGCATTCAGGGTTCACCAAATGTGATCTATATTTGTGACAAGGATTGTGACCTAAATTCCCACACTTAGAATATCTTGGGAAAACATTTAAGAGCATGAGGCCATTTAACATATACAGTATACATGTATATATCTCAAAATTCTCAAAATTTAACAGACTTTGAGAATTTTGAGAATTATATATATATACATAATTCTCAAAGTCTGTTAAATTTTGAGAATTTAGAGCGATAGGACAAATGTATCAATAACTGTGGGGAAAATAGAGTATTAAATGCTCTACAAAGTGTATATTTCAATTTTGCCACATAATGAATTATTCTTTTTTAAATAAATAAATTACCTTACTTTTTGAACTGCCCTCGTATATGTAGTATAAGTTGTCAATGAAAGTCTATTTAAATTTTGAGAGGAGTTCAACCGAATGAACACGAATGTTATACCTGTATAATGAAATATATAGTCACAGTGGATTCCCTGAGATAAGATGGGAGAAAGTTAAAAATTGCAATCCATTTTAATCATTGTGTTAATTGAATCGATTCGTTCTTATTCTCTAACATAAATGATTAACCCATTTTCTACACAAGTGTGAATATTGCGTTGCTCAAATAAAGTTTGGCCATTATTGGGCTATGCGGGTATCAAAGTTGTTTTATCGATTCTCTGAAGCATTCGATTTCGTTGTAATAATTAAAAAGCATAATTTGGAAGATTACAGTTACCATAACGTAAATGTACTGCGTATACTAGCTGAAGTATGCAATTTTGATTTTATTGGTTTAATATAGTGATCTGCATGGGTTACATGTGGAACAGTGGAAAGTTATTCTATTTGTTCCATTTGTTTGAACAATATTATCGTTAATCACATATGTCATGATAGACGTAGAGCGCATAGAACCTGAGGCAAGAATTAACGACAATATTGAATTCTGCACACTATACCTGTATACACCCAATGTTTCGTATAATTCATTCAGGTCTCATCTATGAAACCTCATCAGCGCTTTACTTTGCGTTTCAGTAAAGATGGCCTGTTCAGTGAAAATGGCGTACAAACTTCGTCCACATATTACAAAGAACGTTACGTGAGTATAAATACAAAAGAAAAATTTCATCATGATGAAAAATCTTTACTCGTGCCTTCTATAGAAGACATGTTTCAAAGTTACTGTGATGCAATTGCAACCTTATAAGATTTCATAACCTGTCGATATGCGCAGAAACATGCTGAAAACAATTCACGTATCTCTCGTGTATAGCATCTTTGAAATCTCATCTACGCTTTACTTTGCACTTCAGTAAAGATGACCTGTTCAGTGAAAATGACGTACAAACTTCGTCCACATACTACATGTACACCTGCGTGCAAAAAAAACGACTCACCTGCATGAATCGAGTAAAAATGTGTTTTTCTCAGAAACTATTTGTCCGATTTAAAGTCAGAATAATGTGTTTTTTAGACAATTTATTCCTCTTTATAATTCGCCTAACTTGCATAAAATTCCTTATGCATATTTGAGGCGCAAAATGTCGAACTTAAAGCAACCCAAATTTGCATTATTTATGACATATGCATTCTTGTACCCCTGTGGCTATAAAAGTGTTTCTGAAAGCAATTTGATTATCTGAGCTTAATGAACACACATCCAGACATATTTTCAATTAATGGTTTCTCGGTAAAATGACCACTACACCAGAAATAGGCCTTGGAGTTGCAGGCTATTCTTCAGAGAAACTCAACAGAAATCCTTTTCAAACTAGGCTAATTATAAAGAGGAATAAATTGTTTACAAAACACATTTTTCCGATTTTAAATCGGACATTTGTTTTCTGAGAAAAACACATTTTTACTGACATTCATGCAGGTGTATGTGAGGCATGGAGGATTGAGGCTGTGCCCTATATTTCATAACATTTGAGGAGTGTGGGGAAGTGATGAAACTGAGTGACAGCTGTGAGGAATTGATGATTTCATGTTTCATAAAAATATGAGGTGTTGGGAAGTCTTGAATGAATGAATGAACTTGATAAACAAATGCATGGTGAGTTCTGATTAAATAAACCCCTTCCTTCTCTTCATTATTCTGAGGGATGATTTAAAAATCCTCAGTTCAGTTGAGACGTTGGTATTAACATGTAATGATGCCAGTACACATGTATGTCACTGTGCTGAGGTAAAACAATTAGCACGTAATAGGTATACATTTTGCAAGGTTTTATCCTACAGTATTATGCAAACCCAATCAGTCATGCAAAACCTATTGTGCACTTCTACACACATTTGGCTCATCAACAACTCAATCAGACTCGTATTGAGCTTGCCATCCTTCGCAAATTCTCACTGCTCATGCCTTAATCCTCCATTCCTCACGTATTTTGAGAATTATAATCAATTTTACACTACTCACACTTCACCACTAATCCACAAAACTCTGTTGAATCAAACTGCACAGATGCTGAAGTAAAAATCTACCAGCAACTCCTGAAGTGACTTGGTATAAAATGTGATACTTGAAAACTTACGTTAAACTGGGTCCAATATACTGGTAGACGTGTTGTGGCAACGAAGCTCTTTTCAGATTTTAGACGTTTTGTGTAAAATCCATCCCAAACGCTGTTTGGCATAAATTTTTCTCGGTATATCCGTTTAAAATCCCCATATGAACACCAAACTTCAGAAATGAGAATTAACAATCGACAATCAGTTAATCGCATTTGTTTAACTTTTTCTGAGGTCAATAAGAAACTGCTTACCATAACCGGGGCTTTGCGCTGGCCGTTGTGCTTCCATTATCGCATAGCTATAAACTGGCGCGACAGAATAAATTACAAATTCAAACGTCTCGTACAATTCTGCGGCTTGACTCTTAAGGCATGGATACAAGAGGTCAAAGGTTTCTTTGGCAGTTATCTCAATGGCATTTCTGGACACCTTGAACCAGTATTTGATAATCGAGTCATCTCGTGCTTGGAAGTAATCAGTAAGGGCTTGAGCAATCTGGAAATTGAAAACGGTGGACTTGATATGACGTTTATGGAATTGAAACTTTTTACGCGATTTTGACAAGAGTGCTATTTTCTATAACGTATAAGCTTTTAAACTATACTTACGGTACATTTCCTCGTTTACAATTTTTGTACTTATCGTATTTCATCGATTCTACCACAAGTTGTTTTTTCGAATTTTCCCCCGCTTTCACTACGCTAAAAATTATGTTTTTTACGCAGAAAAAGATATGAAGTCTTAGTTGTATCTTAGTGAGAGAGAGAGAGATAGTGAGAGAGAGAGAGATAGTGAGAGAGAGAGAGAGAGATATGTATAATAAGAAATTGCAGGGATACATTGTGAAAAATGTGAAACATTGGGAAAGAATGGTAACTTAACACAAGTGTAAAACTTAGGAATTCCCCTCCATAAGGGTCCTTAACTTCATACAAAATCACATTAATATTTAGTTGTTTTGATCCGTTTAATTATAGGCGTACGACGTTCTTTTGAAAACTAACATTTCTACGAATCTTAAACAATGCTTTATGTCAAAAAAATAATTTCCATGAAAATACACTTAAAATCCGTTTGTTTGAATTTTTTTTATCAATTTTCGCCCTCGGGTTTCTCTTATATATTAATATTGACACCCATCTAATTTATTTTAGAAAATCAGGCTGAAATACACCATTTGTGGTCTAGTTTTTGTACAAAATTTGCCTACGGCTTTCTCAATACGGTGGTTCGCAAAAGTCTGTCGTGCTAAATAATGGGTCGAGTTCCAGCTGACGAAAATGAGAATTTTTTCACAAATTTTGTGTGAAACATGTGAAAAAATCAGATACTTTTTTGCGTGTGAACAATTGTGTACCACCTGGTCGTCACATGCCTGAAGTTGACTTACGCACTGAACACTTAAATGGTGTCAAAAAGATTGCACTACGAAGTTTCATTCGCGAAGAAAAGTTATCGTGTTTTCAGAAAAACATGCAATAAAGTTTAGGGCTACGGGTTGATAGCTTGGCATTATTGAAACGAATATGAATGTACTTCTTCGTAAAAATGATCGCATTTTGGCAAAAAGCAATAATCAAGTGCTTTAGGGCTTTTTCCCTGCTGGTGGTAGTAAAATTCAGGTGCGTCTTAGATTCATTGAAATACGGTATTTTTGTCAGTTAGAGATCTGTAAAGATTTGGACAATAATACAGTGTATTTACTGGAAATAACAAAAATAGGTGTAGACTAAAAAGAACTTTTAAAAAATATCTTTTAGGTTTAAAATTTGGCTGACTGAGCATCACGGTTTATATTAACATATGCAATGTAATATTTCATTTATTGAATTGATCTCATTTTTACTTTTTCTAACTTCCTAATGTTTGTGTTTCTTTATGCGTTTAAATAGCTAATTTTTTATTATTTTGTTGTTAACTAACTCCTATTTTAAAGGTTTGAGGCTATACAAGTTCAAATTTTGAACTTCGGCCACTATTGAATAAACAAATGAATATATTTATTTACACACCTTTGCAATCCGCACATACGCAAGATATTGAAGTTCCGCAAGAGCTTTAGATTTAAAGCTAACTATTCTGGTCAGGATTTGAGGATGCTCCAGCAACGAAAGTTCCACTTTGGCAATAAACTGGTCTGAATCAAGCTAAAAAATAATGACAAACTATTGTTTTTCTGACATTCTGATTGAGAAAGGAATTGCAACGCCAATATGCAAATTTTGATTATTTTTCCCTTGATGAGTAGTCTCCATTTTGGCAGTCAAAGCTAACGTCTCTAACTCTGAAGTTTTGCATACTGGTTGTCAGTTTAACTTACGTCAGAGACGGTGCAGTTCTTGTCGAAACAGAAGTCGAAAATAAGCCGGGTGGAATTTAGTTCGGTGTGTGCGAAAACGTAAATTGTTCTGGAGATGTCTGGAAACTTGAACGCTATCGTTGTGCCTGCAGCAGCATCAGGATATTGCACTTGCCACTTCATATGTGGGATCATACCTGTGTTCTGAAATTGAATTGCGCAATATTACGAAAATGTTGCTTTGTAGTTGTTGTGTGTGGTTAACAGAATGACTCTTACCTTGCTCTTGAAGTCAACTTTACTCGTGTAGCCGTTTCTCCTGTCCGATTCAAGATCGATGTCCACAAAATGATGTTTTACTTTGATGCTGGTCTCTTCGTGCGAATATTTTGCTGAATAAGAAAAAGTTATTAACAGAGAAGGTGAATTCAGGTTGCAATTGCAGTCAAAATGCAGTTTTGCTGCCGTGCTGCATTCGTTTTGCTTACTACGGAATATGCCTTGCTCCAAATGTGTACAAAGTACGCGTATTTCACCCCTACTAGTTTGGCAGACAAGGCTAAAGCCTGTCTCAGCTTTCGACATGTTTTCAGTTTGTTTCTCTAAAACTGATGGTTAATTTAGATCTTAATGGCTACATGTAGCTGTTTAACCTAACCTATCTTAATCTAAGCCCACCTAAAATGCGATTGCTTTATTTGGCTGCTGTTGGCCACAGGCAATCAAGCGAGTCTACGAACCATTATGAGAAGCCTACCTTTTCAGTGTCTATGGTAAAGAAGGGCAATAGTAGGGCATATTCCGAAGTACAGCCATTTTATCAACGCCTGAATCATGAAAGGAATTCGTTGTTTAGTTCATGTTTAACCTACATGTAACCTATCCTACCCTGCACTTAGCCACAGGCAATCACTGCTAGCCTACGAGTCATTAGGAGAAGCCAACTTTCTCAGTGTCTACATGCCAGGGAAGGGTAGCAGAAGGGCAGATTCTGAAGTAAAGCATTTATTTTATTTTGTATGGCAAAAGCCTTTATTTTGTTTTTTAGTCTCTGTGCGCCTCTGAGCCCTTGAACAAGCTGTTTTTGGCACATCCCTCCATTCCGCGCTTCCTGCTCCTCAACCACCGGCGCCGGCGGGCGAGTGGCTTGCTTGGCTCTTTTTATACCGGACTATTTTTTAATTTTTTACTCCTGCTAGCTTTTTATCCACTTTAACTTTTTAGCTTCTTACTCCTTTTAGTCTGAGTTGGTGTTGATTTTCTTTTCGTCATCATCTGGGCGCTATTTTGCCTTGTAGGCATTGCGCCCTTAACCTCCACCAACCAACCAACGTTAGGAGAAGATAACTTTCCCATAGTGTCTATGCTGGAGAGGGGCGGCAGTAAGTCATTTTCCAAAATAGAGCCTTTGTTTTCTATACCAGCTACTGAAACAGAAGTGAAATCGCCTTTTAATTTCTTTTTCACCTAACCTATCATAACCTAAACCCCATGTGATTGCTTATTTAGCTGAATTTTGACACAGGCAATCACAACTAGCCCACGAGCCATTAGGAGAAACCAACTTTCCTATAGATTCAATGCTGGAGAAGGGCAGCAGCAGGGCATATACCGAAGGACAACCTCAGTTATATTTGTACACCAACCAACGATACAGGAGAGGATCTCACCATTTAGTTTCAAATTGAACAGGGGCTCAACCGGCGACTGTGAATTTATGCTAATTTCTCCTTTGGGGGTACTATAACTTGCCACCACGTAGGTGTTCCTGTTGAGCGACTTGGAATTGAAGTCCTCCGTCACGTAAACGTAGCCTCCGGCTGGTGTAGACGTCACGTT
This sequence comes from Kryphioiulus occultus, assembly GCA_034687865.1. Classification (NCBI taxonomy): domain Eukaryota; kingdom Metazoa; phylum Arthropoda; class Diplopoda; order Julida; family Julidae; genus Kryphioiulus; species Kryphioiulus occultus. The sequence goes on along the minus strand of JAQGAF010001233.1, from coordinate 12,273 downwards.
GAACAAGTAAGAAGATGGTTCAGAATCTGGAAGTCGCGTGGTGGATTTCCAGAGAAATAATTCGGTTTCCAGGCTCAAGTCTAGACTCAGGTCGGATTCGTAGGAGAATTTGGTCGTTGGACAGTCTATCAAGAAGTGGCGTTTGTACCTGTTGAGATGAAGCAATACGTGACAGTGTCTCAGTAACGTCAACGTCATAAATACGAGAACTTATTTCATAATACTGCAGTTGGTTACCTGGAGTTCCTAAGTGAAACATATGTCGGCTTGGATTGGAACCTGATCTCAAACGTAGGAGTAGAGTCCTTAACTATATTCCTGAAGTACTTGAAACTTGAGTTGTACTTGGTGCTGATAGCAAGCCAAGTCCTGTAGTCGGAGTACATTGGGTAATCTGCCCATTCGGGGTTGTCATCTTCTTTGGCATGAACATGCCACTGTGCGTAGGTTATTTTCGATGTAAAAGCGTTGGTGTTTGGTGCCCACCATTGCAGGTCTGAATTCTGTTCATGGTAAACAAAGCAGTTTTAGGCCTATTATCAATAAGGCATAAAAATACTTTCACGATGGTAGTTTTGCTGTGGTGTTTTCTTGTTTTTGTGGTATTTGTATTTTTTCCTGACCTAACCTATCCTAAGGTATCCTAACCTATCCTAAATTTGCAACTCAATTTCCCTGATTAAATCTGTTTAATTTTCCTGACTTATCAAAAAAATGTCACATGTAAGTAAAAGTAACTACCTGCAACGCTACAATTAACTATATTTTTGTATTTTTGTCTGGATGACTTGCCAAATCTTTAATTGAATTTCCCTGAGTTTTCCAGGTTTTCTAGACAATTTGAAGAAACAATTTTTACAGATTTGATCCAAGCAAATATACCATATGGTCGAAATTTTAGAAATTGTAGATCTGATCACGAAACGATCGAATTAGCCCACAATTGTGTAAGAAGAAATAATTATGTTAATAATTACGAGGCCGCCGTAGGCGACATGTTTGAGAAATTACAATAAATATTTGTTTTAGTGTATTAATCTTAATTACCATACGAACACTAGAGGTTGAAACCACTAGAACTCAAACACTGCATTTTTGAGAATTTCTTCTTTGAAATATTAAAAAATTCTTCATGACGGAAATGCCATAGGCGATATTTTTTTAACAAAAATAATGCATTTTAGGTGAATTTTTCATAATAAAAATTAGTGACAATGTTAAGAAATGATAATGAAAACGCCATAGGCGAAATTTATAGCTTCTAATGCTTTTCATGAGATATTTATAACAATCAAAATAGTTGTGCCACAGCAAATTTCCAAACATTATGAATTTCCCTGACTTAATGGTCAACATTTCCCTGACTTTCCCTGCCCCCTTCAATTTCTTAGACTTTCTCTGATGGTATGAACCCTGTAAAAATGTAGTTGAATTATTTTGCTGAAGTAGAAGCCTACTTTCTCGTTGTGTCTATTAAAGAATAAGGCCGCAGGGACTATAATGTAGTATAATCTAAGATACTATGGTCCCACAGATTTCTTACTCCAATATCACCAAAGTAACACGAATTTGACATTAAATGAATGGAATACAGTTCCATTAGAGAATTTTCCAAAGTTATATGAATGAGTGCCAACATGATTTGAATTACGAAGACTTATTTGGTGTGAAGGGGGCCTTATAGGGGAAAGGGAGGGGTGGTCTTGTTGTTCAAAATAAACTCACGGCAGATAACGTGGCATACACATGGACCTCTAAATTGTTATCATGCATAACGTTTTTTTTCTACTGAAAACTGTAATGTACTTTCTGAATGTATTGTGTGAGTAGATATAAGAAAAGTAAAATTAATATTATCGCTTGTTGAGAGTTGAAGAGTGTTGTATATAATCTCTAGGACTTACTAATTCTTAATATTATGCTTACATGTACGTCATCAGCGTTCTTGTATTCAAGTTGTTCTTTTTTGAAAGCCAAAAGCACTTCGGTTTCAGGAGTGCTGCGGTTATTCCAGTTCACCACTCTAAAATCTGCTCCCATGGAAAGTAATGGCATTGTGGTGTTTGATTTTAAAATTAAATCTGTGTTGCCATCATGTTTGTCAATTAACGCAGTAATGGTAAAATTGATGAAATTCTGGAAAACAGAGAATTAATAAAGCAAAATGTCCGTAAGGTTGGGTGTCTCTAAATGTGCTGACTTACAATTAACTTATTGTTTTCTGGAATATTGTGGGTCAAATTGCAAGCAAAATATTGAACGTTTTCTGCTGTGCGTCCGCTGTGATGAGTAAATCTCACAATCGACTTAGGCATTTTGATATGATTGTAAGACTGGTGTACTGCGTCGGAATGTTCCCAAGAATCCCTGACTTCTCTGTGAAATTTAAGCCAAGCACTGTCGTCATCCTCCCAGAGGTCAGGATGATTGAAAATATATACCGGCCATGATTTGGACGATTTTGTCAAGCTAAGGACGAAACAAGTGAAATCTTGTTGAAAATTGATATTCTGAAAATTTCAGTTCTCCCATTGCTGTGAAAGATTGTTTAGTAACATTAATTTATACTTAATTTATAAAATATACTTAATTATACTAATAGATGGCCACTAGTGCATTTTGCGCACGTTTGTTACGAAATTTAAGAAATATTACCAGTGACGTAAAGGAGATTTTTCCGATAAGTAAATCACAAAGAATTGTAAAGCATATCAACTTACATGTACATGTACATGTACCATTGCACGTCTAAAGTTTTCAAGTATTTCAAATTAGCTTGTTTCATCATGTGGGTTTATTACACGTAATGTAATGTATCTTGTCAATAATATTTCTTTCTAATATGTGTTTAGAGCATTTAAATTTGTTTAGGACAGTTTTATTCTCAGAGACGAATGGTAACATACTAAAATGTACTAGTTTATACCAATACATATTCTAACACAACTCACCAATGATAGCACGTCACGGTACTGCTACTGTATACGAGTTACCTTTTGTATTGAAGTTTAAGATCGGTGTATGATGTTTCAGGGAATTCGTGACCCGCAAAGCTGTATCCATAATAATTTTTGCTGGATGTGTAGTTGAATTTTGTGGTTCTAACTGGCACTAAAACCTTACTGCTGCTGAGATGTTTCGACAAATGGCTCTTCATGGTGTTTTCGGCAATGAGCTTTGACGTTTTATCGGTCTGGAAATAGTTTTCTTTTTCAAGTAAAGTTGGAAAAAATTCGGGCAGTTTTTTTCTCGCAATTTTCGGAAACATATCTTTACCTGAAGGTCAATGTATGTCGTTTCGCCTGGATATAAAGTTGCTTTTATGTTAAAATGTGACCCATCATCCCCAATTGGATTCCGAGTTGCTTGAATGTTGAATGTGGGCAGAATGGGTACAGTTAATTGCGAAGTAAATTCTCCTTTTTTCTCTTTGTGGTACCATCTTACTACTGTGTTAAATTTCTCGGCGTTCTTCGGATCTGAAAATTAATAAGGCATTACATAAGTAATTAGTTGATTTTCAAACAGTGCTTTTATAAAGAAATTTGACTAATTGTTGAAATGATAATATTAATTATTATACAATTAATAAAGAATAGGCCAAGCTAATTCATATTTCAGACATTTTCTCAAACAGTTTTACATTGTCTTTTTGTAAACAAATGTTCAGTATCTTTTCATAGAAGTGAATTACAAGGAATGCCATGCATAATGTTTGCATTGACTCTATTAACTTCGTTACTCTATATACAGGGTAAGGCAAAAAGATGTTAACACACTGTATCATGCCATCGCTGGAATTCCTGCCGAAATAGCCCATAGGGCCTTACAAACAACAATGGACAGACTCCATGGGTGCCAAATTGAAACCCTAGTATTTTAAAGTGATTAAACACCCATATGTTAATATCCTTTTGCCTCACCCTGTATACAGAATTCCGATTTGGACCTGATCGAGTGGAAAAGCCTAGATATTTAAGTAGTCATGGGAAATGGTCAGTGAAAGTCAGGACATTTTCCTTAACTGTTAGTTCAAGTTTGTGAAAGCATGGTTGTAATTAGGCTTAGATCGTTATACCAACCCTTTTAAAGAAACCACACATTGAATGAATATACTTCGGTTTCGGCCATGCTCCAAATGTGCTCAAAATATTTATACTATGTATTTCAACTCTGCTTGTCTAGTATTTTTACCTTTTTAAATTTCTTTTTCGTTCATTTTTTGTGACTGACCTAACCTGACCTAAAACTGTAATTTCTTTATTTAGTTGCCCAAACGCCAAGCAATCTCTGCCAGCCTACGAGCCGTTAGGAGAAGCCCACTTTCTCATACTGTAGTGTCGACATGGCATGGTGGATCAAGGCATATTCCGAAATGCAGCCCCTTGCAATTTGTTAAGGTAAAAATTAACAACCACATTTCAATTCTTGGTTATGGAAAAATAGAAGTGTGATGGGAAAACCTTGGATGTCATGGAATTTCATTTTTTTAAGAAAAGTCGTGGAAACACATATATGTCAAGAAACTGTTTAAAAGTGCATGATGGCGAAACGCCATTGCATTAACATTTTAAATGAACACACAGTAGCCTACACTGCTTTCACATCAGATGCGTATGGGTAACCTTCTAGAAAAAAAGATGGTATCCTGCATACGGAGTTCACCTGGAAAGTCAGGGAAAATTGATTTACTTTGGAAAAGTCAGGGAAATTGAATAAAGTAATGCCACATTTTACATAGCTACATGTAGTTATTGGTAAACACTAAAGATTAAGAGATTAGTATCAATTCCGGGGCAGAAATGAACAATGAAATTGTCAAAACAATGCACTATTCCAAATTTGTTGTTTCGTAATGAAAATGTGTGTTCTAACGCCTATTTATACAATATACTGTAAGCAATAAATGTGGCATTCCTTACATTGACGTATGCCATATTTTTGCACTTTCATTGGTCAGGTTGGTTAGGAAAATTTGTGTCAAAACCTGGAAAAGTCAGGGAAATTCAGGGAAGTCGAAAATTTCATCTCTGGGGGAACCTGTCATATTTCCCCGTTTATTTTAAGTTACATACCACGACTTTTCAAGCCAGCTTCAAAAGTGGATTCGTTTGTCTTTTCGTCATGACCGAACTGACCCACGAATTGAAGAGCCACCTTGTGCCTGAAAATGTTATTTGAAATACACATAGTTGGAGTAATCGTACACTGGTGTGATATGAGGAGTATAGTTGCAAAAGCTGTATGTGAAAAAAATGGCTGGGTTAAGATCGCTATTAACTTAAAAACTAAACTGTATTTTGGTTTAATTTTTGTGTGTGCCTTAAACCCACACTTATGTACATTTTGGGTGCGCAACATAAGACATGAACCCTTTTTTAGAACGTGAGCTGTACTTATAGCTGGTACGTTGTGTGCATTGATAAGCATTATACAGTACGTTAAACCATAAGCTGCGTTCTCGCTTTCAACAGAGTCTGACTTGAACGATAAAAGCTGAAAAGCGAGCACCTACCCGATCGAATGTGGATTAACGGTATAATGCTTATGAATGGCACACGACGTACCAGCTATAAATACAGTTTATGTTCTTAAAAAAAGTGTTCTTGTCTCATGTTGCGCTCACAAAATCTCCATACCTGTAAGTGTAGGTTTAAGACCCAAGAAGAATTAAACTGAAACAGTTTAGTTTTTACGTTTTTAGCGATCTTAACTCAACCATTCTTTTTTCACATACCAGCTTTTGCAACTACACTCCTCAACTGAACACATCATAGAACCAATTTTATCATAACTGCTGATGTGCATATTTTAGCATCATGACCAATACTGTCCTGCCAACAAATTATATGGGTGACTTACTTCGCTGTATGTTCCGTGGTGTAATTCCAGTACGAACTGGCTGCCAGTGCTGAGCACTTTGTCTTGTAGTCGTTAGCATGCCCAGCCACATATGACTTGCCATGACATAGCTTGAATCCCAACAAGGAAGAATGTGTGTACGAACACCAATTTTCGTTCTTCCAATCGTAAGGAGTATCTGGAATGGGAACGCTGCGGTAGTGCCTGATCAGAGCATTGGTCCTCCTGAAAGGGAAAGTCAATGAATATTAGCTTGGACAATGTCTAGGACATGTTTGACCATGCATGGCATTGGTCAAACGGGCTTACTTGTAGCTCACAAGTTGCATGGGACGCTGTGGGAGTTCCAGCTGAACTTTGAACTTCTTTGTCTTGACGTCGAGTTTGAGGGCAACTTCAGCGCCAACATTGGTGGACACAGTGGTGAATGCGTGGGCACCATAGCTAGCATATCCAGGAAGATCCCACTGCATGCTTACATCCAATGTTGCCAGATCACTGAAAGCAAATTGGAAACATGGTTCGTATGAGTCTTTATATTGACATGATTACAACAGGGCGACTGGTCGTGACTGGGAAATTGATTCGATCTGGAGAAGTCAGGGAGATTGGTTTGGTCTGAAAAAGTCAGGGAATAACGAAAAATATCATATATAGGGTTTCTGTCGGACATGGAAGGCATGAAAGCCATGGAAGAGTAATGAAATGAAATTCGTGTCATGGAAGTCATGAAAGTCATGGAAAAGTAATGAAATTAGATTCATGACATGGAAGTCATGGAAAAGTCTTGAAATTTCCATCAGGGTCATGGAAATTGTCTTTTTATTGATTTACAAAATACAAATATGGGTTTAAATTATAAAAGTATAAATATTATGCAGTGCTGGTTAGACACAACTTCTGGTTTCTCTGTCATTCGTGCGTATTGGTGCTATTTAACCTGACCTCCCCTGTAACCATTTCTTCCTTTTATGATACTTTTATATTTATACATTTGTGTTTACATTTTCATTGATTCTAATTCAGTGCATGACAACTGAGTGACTTTATTTTATTTGTAATATTTATGCAGTATGGTTTCACTCTTTCTGCACTAGCTCTCGCACACTGGTCCTCGGACCTCGGAAAAAAAATTCTTCATTTGTCACCGGTTTCCGCAAAACGTTTTGCCTATGGCGTGTTTTTGGCCAATATTCATATCCACACAGTGGTAGATGATGTTTCTGGCAATCGCTTTTTAGTCAAGAAATAAAACTTGAACGGCCCCATATTCTAATCGGCATGGTCGAAAGTTTTTTTAACTCATGAAAATCTCGGAATTTGCAATACCAAATCCAGTAGACACCCTGATATAATGTTTGAAAATGTGTTGTGGTGCAACAATTTTGATAAGTGAGAGATATCAGAAAAGCCATAGAAGAGCTTTATTTGTGATCTTTTTTCTTCTAAAAATGTTGCGTACGGCGTTTTCGTTATCATTATCATAATTTCTTAATGTTTCTTATGAAAACTCCATAATGTCATCCCATTTCTTTTTTTAAAAATTCACCAACGATGTTCTTAAATGATAATTAGGAATATTAGCTACTAATCAAATTTTCATATTGATCAAAGAAGCCCACAAAAATGCAGTGTTTGACATCTAATGGTTTCAACCACAAAAATCCATATTTCTTTGCAATTTTTCAATCTTCCATTTCGTTATCTTGAGTTTCTAAAATTTCCGCCATATCGCATTTGAAATGGGACATTCATTTCTCATCAAATCTGTGTTTATTGGCAGTTCTTCCCGGCCTTGTTCCTGATTTTCACACTACTTAAATTGCTTTCGATACATTAAAAATTCTAAAAGAACATTAATACAGCCTGCAAACGAGTTGATTGCGCCCAAAGTTTAAAATGTGGCAGGCTAAACACATTACTTCACCCTGTCAGAAGAAAAAATATGTCAGATCTGTAAGTTGTTCGTCTTAAATTGTCTAGAAATTTTCAAAAAACTATCTGGAAAACCTGGTAAAGTCAGGGAAATTTGATTAACGATTCGGTCAGTCGCCCTGTTACAAAATGGGATTTGGTCCAATTTTCCATGCACAGTTTTGCCTTGCCAAAAACATAAACTCTGCCTTACCTGTAACTGCCATCAATTTTAAAAGAAAATTCCGAATCCGGATCAAATATAGGGCGTTGTTTGTTTACAAATTTGGAATTGATGAACAAATATGCGTCTGTTGTCCAATTCATTGACATGCCCACTATAGTTGGAAAGACCGTTTCTGCCTCAATAAATTTCCAGTAAATTGGCGTTGATTGATAGGGAGAGTTGATTCTATCGATGATTGCTTGGAGATACTTTTGGTACATTTCAACTATACCAGCTTTTGACGTCTGGATAAAAAAGTTGTCTGCATGAAAAACACGTGATACAGAAATATTAAACGTCACATCCTAATCTCCCTGTCACCCTAATACCATATTGTTTTACGAATGGTTATATACTCTTTAAATTCCAGCGAATATGTGGATGTATATTTTAAGATTATTTCTGGATTTTAGGACATGCTATATACTGTATAGGAGAAAAGTTCTTCATATCATACCGGAAAATCCATACTGGAAGACAGATTGTAAGGACTCTTCAGCCTCTGGAATGCTCTTAACCGTCTCTTTAAGAAGGTCAGTGAGGTGTTTGAGGAGATCCTCGTCGACCTTATAAGGAAAAGTTGGCGTATCTGATTTTGAAACTTTAGTTATGGGTTTTGGGCGTGGGTCCTTGAAATATTTGGAAAATCCTTGAGTTAATTTTTGTAAAGCTGGAACGATATAAATTAAAAGAACATACAGTGTTAATTAAGTAGTTGTAGTGAAATGGAAGTTTTTCTTTTAAAATAATTTGAAAACACAAGCGAGCAAGCACCCAAATTTGTTTGCCATCATTAATTATTGTTTGCAGATGTGTAAATCGCAAATGGTCCTCATCCATTTTCCAAAAACAGTCATTAAAATGTTATTTAAAATGTTTGAAAATAACTTGAGATATGTGAATCATACCTTCAACTGGAAAGCCAACCTCGGCCATGTGGAATTTTTTGCCAAACACTTTCACGTAGTCCTTAGACCATATGGCGTATGGATCATAGTGGCCATCCTTGAATAAGACAGCCTGAGATATCCCATAAGCAAAGTTGTTAAAAAATGGCCGATCGGACTCGTGGAGTCTTTCACTATATTTGTCGAATCTACCCTCCGTAAAATAGAAATCGTCATCGACACGGATATCCCAAGGAACTAGTTTAGACCTGTATTCTTCTTCTTCGGACAGATTTGGTGATGCGTTGGGCGTTTCATCAGGAATTGCCCTAAACAAGTTAGGCTTGTTCACCATTGCTTTTTGTATCTCCTTGGCAAACCTAGAATGAGTGGTTATATAATTAATTCCTTGATCAAAAACTGAATGGCAAAGTTAGACCATTGCCATCCCACGGACGCTGCAAAAAACGCAGTTGTCAGATAATCATTACTGAGAGATTGGGAATGTTTTTTAACGTCTGATTTTTCTTGGTGGTGAACCTTAAAACAGAAATTTAGAATACAATTCCTGACATTTTCTAGAAATAAATTCGAGAACTGTTCTTATGGAAGCTTAGGGACACTTTTAAATGTTTACAAAAACTAGATCCAAAATGATGTACATGTATGCAAATCGATGGATTGTGATCCTCATTTCAATGAAAAATACGTAATATTAATAATTAAGAGAACTATGTAGGCAATAATTTTTCAAAAACGATACCATGCATTTAAACTGTTTCTAGAATGCGTCTTGGGGTAAACGCTTACATAAAGTAAATTCAAAATGATGGATTTTATTACTCATTTCAATGTCAAAAATGTAATATTTATAATTAAGGGAAACTAGGCAAACGTTATTGAAAAACGATGCCATACGTATTAAATGTTTTTAAGGAAACGCCTCGGGGAACTGTTTGTTAAAACTATATCTAAAATGATGGATACTATTACTTATATCGATGAAAAAAAATGTTATAATATTATAAATTAGGGGAAAATGTAGGCAAACATTTTTGAAAAACGATGCCATACATATGAAATGTATTAAGGAAACGCCTCAGGGAACTATTTGCTAAAACTGGATCCAAAATGATAGATGCTTTCCTCATATCGATGAAAAATGATGTAATATTAATAATTAAGGGAACGATGATGGTACCAATTATGGAAAAAAGTTGCCAGAAATTTTAAGGATTTTAAGTGCAAATTTCTGAAAATTTGCGTAAAGGGTACATGCTGTCGGGCAGACTGCGGGCACATTTTTAACCACACGTAGAAGTGAATTCACATCAAGAAGTGATTTTTTTGAAAGCCTTCACGACCCTCAGAGGTCAAGACCCGCATTATAAAAAACACTGTCAAGCTTATAACTCACCGTTGATCTCTGTAAGGATCTCTGTTCTGTGCTTCTGTCTTCAAGTGCGTGATAATAAATGTCCTCAGGTGATAGTTTGATCCTTTTTCTAGAGATTCCTCCAAGAAGTGCACAGTGTCGTTCACGATTTCCCTGCCGTAATTCTCAGCTAAAACCCTGTAGGCCATGATATGTTCTTCGTGCCTTAGCCCTGGGTTTCTGAATTGCTCCCAAAGGAAATTATAAACATGTTTAAATTGTCCGGTACGCCGTAGTGCCTAAAAACAATAAAAAAATATATATATATACTGTATATGTTTTTCAATTTTCCACAAAACTATTTAGTTTTCATGGTGTTTTCGAGCATGTCGATACCTGTATTGCAGCCATACTGATAGGCCAATGGTCTTTTTTGGTACTGATGCAGTTTTTAATATATTCCCAGTTAAGCTCGTGACTTCCAGTTACTGCCACATACATAGGAGCAATGTCGGCATAGGCCTGGTAAAATAAAGAGAAATGAGAAAAGTTAGTATTTATTGACGTTTTTGAAACAATTACATTAACTATAAATTTACTCACCAGCAATGCAGCTGCTACATCCATGTTATCATATCCGCTTGTGGGAGAACAGTCCTTACCAATAGGTTTTTTGATAAACGTGAACAAATCTTCTATTGTGGCAACGAACTAAAATACATGTATTTTCATGTGAAAATACTTATTTATACTTCTTTTCAGACATAGGAAGTTTGACTTCTTACGACATATTTAGCTTACAAAATTGAAAATACTGTAAGTGGATGGAACCCATTGTATTAAAGATGATATTCTTAAAATAACACTTTAAAGAGATGATATTCAGTTAAATAAAACCCAAATGGGGAAATAACCAGATATTGAAATCTGTAGAATGTAGACAAGTAATGAATGATTCAGTTTCGTCTATCATATTTGCACAATTCATAATTTATATACCTTAGGGTCGGTGTTGATGGGACGATGAATAATATCTTCTTTATGGTAATTGTAAATTTTATGTACTATGGACGATAATACAGATATGGACAACCTGCTGGTGTGTTTGTGTTTAACAATGTCCTGCAAGTATATTAAAATATTCAACTTTCAACATACGTTCAAATGCCACTCTGTATGTCACAAAATAACGTTTGTAATTGCTTACGAAAATTGGTTCGATATAGCGAAAATCGGTGATTTTTGCAGTTGACCATGCAAAAAATATATCGTCCAACTCAATAATGTCGACGACGTATTTCAAGTATTTTGGATCCCAATCAAGCATTGAGCTGAAAGCCTTCGTGCATTGAACCCGATTGCACTGAATTAATGCAGCCATCCATATATGACCAGTGTGGATCTGAAATGCAAATGAAATATCATCAGAAATGCTTGGAACATTTGATTAAATGCATGCTCTTGAATGTTGTTGTTGTTGAATGAATCAAGTTGTGGCACTCTAGATATCTTACATCTTCTTCTCTGTATTGATCATTTGTACAAGTCGAAGTTACCCAGCACTGATCCATGACTTTATCCAAAGATGATGTATGCCTCAATATATCAACTAGTTCATCCATCCAATGAACAGACATTGGATCGATTGGTTTTTCCGGATCAGGCAACAAATGGTTCATTAACCGATGAACTGGAAATGAACAAAGCTGGTTTTGGTGTGATTTAGTGAAACGTGGTCAGTCAACATACGAGGTGTGAATAAAGGACCATTTGTGACATTATCAAAGCTGGAGGAAGTGGGTTTAAGATGTAAATGGGATGGCTTGGAAAACGAAATTATAACTTGGTGTTCCGAAAAAACGAATTTCCCCAAAAGTAAAATTTCGATTCTGTGTATGGTGAGAATGAGGTTAACTTTTAAATAAAAGACGGAAAATTAAAAGCTTTTGGGATAAACGAACACATTTTATTGTGGATTAAATCCTTTTTATCAAATCGCCGGCAAAAAG
>JAQGAF010001232.1:0-33643 GCA_034687865.1 Kryphioiulus occultus | reverse complement strand
TTTCCCTGTGTGGCGGCTCTTTCAGATGAGAGTTTAAACCGAGGTCCCGTGCGGATCCCCCTTGCTCTCCGCACGTTAAAAATCCCTCAGGGGGCGTATTCCTCCCTGCGCCTAAATTTCCAGGTGGACGGTCTGCCCCCTAGGTGCCCAATAGGTGCAAAAATAGGCCAAAGTTAAAAATTCCATAAACAAACAAACAAACAATATTTGATATCCCTATTTATTTATTTTGCGACTATAGCAATTTATGAGAATGGCATGTCAGAGCTGGTTCTCAATAAGTCATATTTCGATTAATTTGATTATTGAAATGTGATTATTTATAAAACTGTCAGAAATTGTCTAATATTCGTCTGTCAATGACAAGAAGAAACACCTTGTTGCCAGTATGTTGAACCTCCATGAAACACTTATTCATCGTCTACAATATTCAGGGCGGTAATGATGGAGGTCTTTGCGTAATAAGTGGGAAATTATTTTTGAAGCTAATTTTAATGGTAGAGCTATTCCTCTACTGTTGAATTGGGTTAGCATTGACCAAGAATCCATAACCAGCATAATCATTTCTCCGGTAACATTTATTTCAAGGTGTTTCCCAACATCGGACTTTCACTTATATTCAATATGAGCACGAGGCAGCTGCACTAGCAGCTGTAAAGGATGCACACAATAGTACATTTAGGGGCAAGAAATTAGGTAAGGATCACATTTCTCATAGCCTATTTTTTTTCGTGGATTCTGTAAGGCTAGAGTGCAAACTAATGTTAATTATATTTTTTGGAACCTATAAGATATACGTTTTGTAAAAGATAGTAGATGGGAAGAAAAACCAAGATTTTCTGTATCACAGCGCAATTCAACAGGTGTTTCCAAAAGGTGCCTTTTTTCTTACCTTTATGATGAATCTCTTATTACGAGCATTTTACTCAAAAGCGCTAGTTCTGAAAATGCGATTGGTGCTTTTTCCATGCGCTATTATTATGGGATACAGTAGGGACTATTCACGCGATAGCTATTCCCGATCATCATACCGCGACAGATCTCCATCAAGAGGTGAAAGAGAAAATGATGATCTTTATTCCAGGGATGGAGAGCCAACTTCAAGGTAAATGCAAATCATGTGACCGACTTAGTTAATGGATGTACTGGAATTTTTCAGTCACGTTGATCTCAAACCAATATTTCTATTTTTAGGCATGCTCGCTCAGATGATAGAATTAGAGAGCCTTGCATTGACCACAAAAGAATTGAATCTAATCGCTCATTCAGCGGTAATCCTTATGAACAACCTAATGTGCTGCCATACAAATCTAGGTATGGAATTTTTTTGCAGACTGTTAAATTTTGTTTTTCCCCTTCCCCATCCGATCTTGTTTGGCCAATAAAAATACCATAAAAATTCCATAAAAATACGATAACCATTCTCCATCCCTTATGACCGTATCGATATTAAGGTATCCTGATTCTACAGGCATTTAGAGAAACATATGTAGTCTGTGTAAACAAAATAGATAAACTTGGATCATAATAGGTTTGTCTGTATTGAAAAACGTTCGCCAAATTTATACAGATGTCTGTAAATTCATTCAAACAAATGTTTTCATGGAAATCTGTTTGCTTCTATGTGGCATAAGATAAAAACTTTGATGCATTTAGTTAATTTTTTTGGTCCTGTGTTATAGGCAGTTGTTCATTTGTATGTTTACTATGACTAGGAATACATGTGATGATGTTGAACGAGAACGGAGTCCGCAAGCAAATGACTGTGAAATTATTGTATGCAACCCAGCATTGAGGTATTTATTTTTTCATTTTTTTAAACTTTCAATTTTTATTCTTGTGTTGTCATATAAACATGTTGCACACATTTTTAGTGATTATGCGGAATCTCTTGAACGGCGGCTGAAATACATGGGAATGAAGGTGGATATCTTGTTTCCTAAAGAGCATTCACCAGTCTTACAGATATTGGAGGACATAAGCTCGAGAAGATGTCTGTATGCACTAGTTGTGACTTCCCAGAATGAAGTACACAAATCGATAACTGTCAATATTTTGCACGGAACACCACAAGGTAAGAAATTTTTGATGAGCTATTTTTGTCTTGTGAGTATTATTATGCATGTATTAAAATAGTGTTAAAGTATGAGCACATCTTGTAAGGGAGGGGAGGTTAAGGGCAAATGCTCATCACTGACCAATTTTCTCAAGTAGTTGTGAATGGCATGCACGTGTCACTTCTAAACTTGTTAGCATTCTCAACTTTCACAGTTTGAATGAAATACATATTCGCAATTTAATGCAATTGTCCTCTGAAATTCAGAACATCGTAACATGCCCCTGGAAGATGCCATGCTTCTGATAAGTCGCAATTTTGATAATTACAAGCGCGAAATGATGGCCAAAAAAGTTGTTTCTCGAGAAAACATCTCATCGACCAATGTTCAACCCCGCGAGTTCTTAGCAACTACAGTGTCTCAATTAAGCCAAAACAGTACAAGGACTGGTGGCCATACCCCACCAATAGCTACTAACACAAAGGACGTACAACATCTATTTCGTCTGTTGGCCAATGGCACACCATTGACTCTCACTGAATATGATCGCGTTATTTCTCACCTGCAAGACTGTCGTCAACGTTTGTTTGCCGAAAATCGTGCTTTGCATTCCGATGCCAATCTACGAGGTTCGTAAAAAATTAATTTTTCTTTCAATTTCTAAACCTCAAAACATTCTACATCAAAGTGCATGGCGTGATAAAATTCCTGGAAACATTTGTGACCATTCTCTGCTAGTGATTGTTTGTTGGTGGTTAATCTTCGTACTGCTAGCATCCACAATTACGATTTTAGTTCGCTAAACTAATAAAGATCCGGGAATGTTTCGAGGTTTATCTAAAGGTACTGTTTCACGATTCACTGAAATTAACGGAGTTTTCAACTTAATTCTAGATAATTTGGTTCAACGCATGGAACAGCCACAAACCAGCATTTTTCAGGAAAAAATCCTAAGCTTAATGACCAATCAACCATTGACAGCTAAGCCCGATAATACTTACATCAATAGATCAGAATCTGTCGTTGGCAAGTGGGGAAATTCTAGTGGAACAGCGAGTTCAGTCGACAATGGGCAAAATGCAAATAGTCCCGCAACGAACACCCCATTCATCAATTTTAACAATCCGGGTATTAAAAAGGCCCTTGATAGTTTGATTCAAAGTGGACCCAGTTTGTTGCGATCTCTGGGATCTGCCACTGGCAGTTCTGCTGCCGATACATTTCAGAGTGGGGACCATTACAGAGATCCCAAGCCATATAGCAGCTCAACTGCGTATCCTACTGGCAATACCGGTTCCAATTCACGATCAGCAATGGCGACTTCTGACCCATATTACTATGAAAGACAATTTTATAATTAATGTTTTTGGGCAAATACTTTTCTATGAAGTTGTTGAATTCAAATTTGATGAAATACACGTTTACTTTAATTTTTCCTTTGATCAACATAGTACATTCAGTATGTGATTTGTACGCTTATAATCAATAAAGGTCATTGATTTGTTTTAAAATTATTTGATCAGCTGTTGCAATCACGGGATTTTGGCAGAGTTCGTTTTCAGTTTCAACGTTTAACTATTGTCACGTATCAGTAAATGACAAACCTGTATTTATGCTTATCACTTTTATTTCAAATCAAGTTCAACGACAACCAATTTAATAGTGGAGTAACACCTTCTGTATTTAGCCATACAATTGTGAAACATGTATGAAACCAAACATTTTCAGTTGGGATTATGCAGTGGATTTGCTTGAATCACATTTAAAGTTCCTCTTTATTTTTACTTTGTTTCTTCTCTTCTTCTTCAGCTTCTTTTTCTGAAAAATAATACAATAAGTATTAACATCGTGGTTTATCACTTCAAGAATTTTCTGTTGTGATCTTAGCTTGAAAATCATGAAAATTGCAGATAGCTACACAAATTTTAGGTTTCTAGTTCTTCGGTGGATTAAACTGTATCAAAGAACTTCAGAATTTTTCTATTTAATGTTTCCTATAGTGTGATAAAATAGCTTAGACAGTTTCATAATTGTTCATCAAAATGGAAGACCAAAGGAAAATGGATGAATGAATGAATGAATATATACTGCCACATCAAACTGGTGTTGTCCATAGGCTACTTCCAAGTTTGTCACATTTAGTATTAATAAATTATTGCTGCTCCAAGACAACATTTATGCTTATCGTAGTTTTTCAGACCATGTATTAAATGCATTATCTATAATTTGAAAACTTTGAAATAAAAATTGGGAAAAATGAAGCGTGATATTTTTTACAAGCTTGGAATCTTACAGTGAGACCGGAGGGCTTCTCAAAGATTAGAAAAGCATGGCTAGGATGTCTTTGAAATTAGGTTAGAGAATCGCGTTTTCTCTTCAAAGAAGATTTATCGTCAAAGATTTTACGATAACTACAATAGCTGAAATTGTATGATGACTGAAACACCAGTTTGGCAAGAACACTGCAAGAAAATGAAATAACGAAGCGACCAGAGGAAATGCCAACATCACTGATTGAGATGCATTAATTTCACTAATCTCATTTACAGCTTGATGGGAAATGTGTATACTCATGGATGCAACATTTTTGTCACAGATGACGTGCATAATGTGTTTATACTGCAAAAGCAAAACTATTTAACTTACCAGCACGTGCAATGGCGGCATCCAAAGCTGCTTTAACTTTGTCTTTTTGTTCAGGCTGTGCCACATTGATCATGATGTTCGAAATGGCTTTGTTTCTTTGCAAAGGAAATTTCCCAAAAGCCCACTTGTAGAAAGATGTGATTTTCTGCAAAGCGGTTCTCAGAGGTGTCGGTTTCCACCCTAGAAGCGTTTTTGCACGAGTGATGTCCACGGCACCAAAGTCAACACTGGGAAACAAGTAATATACGCCTGGAATTGGTTCGTGCAAGTTATCGTCAATCTTTGGATCCAGCATCTCGTACTGCACTCCCTCGATGCCCATGATGTTTTGCGCCATTTTCAGAAGATCTACCACACTGCTGGACTCTTCAAAAGCGATATTGAAGGCCTTATCCAGAATATCGGTGGAGTTAAGGCGAAGAATAAGAGACACTGCTTCAGCAACGTCGTCTACATAGACGAAGCTTGTTTTTATATTCCAGAGCTTTTCCGAAAAGCGTATCGGCACTCTGATGTGCTCATGAAACTCTACCCACAGCTGCAAAGGCCACCAGCGACTGGTAGTATCTCGAGCACCCAGGACATCGGGCAATCGAAGACTGACATAAGGGATTCCTCCTTCCAGCCGTTGCTTTACGAGGGCTTCTTCAGCACCCAGTTTTTCGTGCCCATATGGATCAAGTTCTTGCAAGCGTTCTTGAAGCGTGGCAGAATATGGTCTTACAGCATCATCTTCCTTCCATGGTCTGTTTTCGTCCAGATCCTTTTCCTGGTCAGTATCAGGATCAGAATTTCTGTTCTCATCTCGGCGGCTCACCATGTATACAGAATCTGAGCTGATCAGCACGTATAAACCTGCTTTGCCAGCCAGTGCTTTTGTGGCATCTTCAATGGTCTTCGGCTTGAAGGCCGTGAAGTCGATGACTACGTCAAAGAAATCTACTTCCCTGACGTAGTTCCTTAAATCCCAACAATTCAAGATGCCATCGTCTCTGTCACACGGATAATGGCGGTGAACCCGAGGTTTGACACGCACGGGGTTGTCCCAGTACCAATTGCCACGGTTTGTTGTTGTGACAATGAAGCCTTCATCCATTAACCGGAGTACCACTTCGGCACCGATGAATCCATTGCCTCCAAAAACTAAAGCGTGTTTTTGACGAGGTTCGTCGCATTGCACAAGCTGTTCACCAACTGTCAATAGCACTATGATGCACAGGTAGCTTAAAGTGCACATGTTAGCAAAGCCAACTACCATGTATCTGAAAATGTGCAAAGATCTACAGTTTAAGAATTTGTACACCAATGACTGTCACTCGAGTCATACCTTTCTCGATTTTTATAAGGATTTAAGAGTTGTGACCTAAGCATGTTGTTTTTGGGATCCAAGAATACTAATTTTTTTACTGGAAATTCTTATATTTCCAGAAAATATTGTATTTTTGCTATTTGCGCTGGGTAAATTGATATTACTACTCTACAAGCATTTTTGCAATAAATTCATTGTTCCAGTCATCCAGTTTTAATATTTACCTAGCAAGGATCGATAAGTTTCAAGAATTTCAGATAGATGCAGGTCATGTCAAGAGTGGACCATTATACTATTAGCCTATAGAACGTATAAGCAATATTTTTGTAATATGGGCTCTTTCATACCATTGAAATTTGTGTGTCATTCATGTAATTCGAAAAGTTATCCAAGAATAATGCTATAATTTGTGAAGAAACAGTCCCTGATGTCTCATCATTTGTGACGTACAGCATAATCTGACAAGGCTGGGTTTATGGGGATTAAAATGTAAGGATATACTATGGTAAATTCACTGCTCCAAATATGCGCAAAATATGTATATTTCAACCTTACTTGGCTAGTAGAGAATAGTTTAATTTAAAGATGTAATTTCTTTATTTTGGCTGCCCAGGCTGTAGGCAATCACAGCCAGCCTACGAGCTGTTAGGGGAAGCCTAATAGTGTCTATGCTGGAGCAGAGCAACAGCAGGGAATATACCGAAGTAAAGGCCAATATCTTAAACTGACGGTTTTTGTCGCTATGGTATACATATACAGGATGAGGCATATGTCTGGGCCTCTCGAATATTGAATCAGCAACTAGGCGTGACATTGCACGTCATGTTCTGGGCGCGTGCGAATCTAAAATTGTAACCGTTAAAGACAGGACAAAAGTCCAGTTAGAAAGTTGCAGAGCGCCATAATGTTAGTCTAATATGTGCATTTGCGATATTGGTTTGTCAATCGTAAAGTTGCAGTTGGCAAATTAATTTTACTGATATGTATACAGCCATACATTATACCAATGCATGGCAGGAAAGCTCGCTGCAAATTATTGGTCATTTTATTTTTGCGTCAGTCACAATTAATATGCACGTTATGCAATGAAACTGACGTTTGGTTTGCGCATGAATTGTCGCGTCAAAGTTGACATTTAAAGCACCCAAGAAAGAATAGCGAACTTTCCTGCCATGCATTCGTGTAAGGCAGGTTTGCATACATATATAACATTAATTTGCCAACTGCAACTTTACAATTAACAAATCAATATCACAAGTGCGTACATTAGACTAACGTTACGACGCTCTACAACTTTCTAATTGGGCTTTTCTCCTATCTTGAACGGTTGCAATTTTAGAATCTCACGCGCCCAGAACTTGACGTGCAATGTTAGGCGCAATATGCTTTCTGGAATCCTCACATAACTCTCATGTTAACAGTGAAAGAAGATTTTGCCTAGCTGCTGCCATATTAGAAATATTCGAGAGGTCCAGATACATGTATAAGCCTCAGACTGCATATATTGGCACGTAATACTTGTGTGTCCAGATCCAATAATTCGCGAATTCATAGTTGGTTACTTGGTTATGAATCTTCTCGCCTTTCAATTAAGAAATATTCCATTGAATTGCGCCAGAAAAAGATTAAAATAATATTTTCATTATAAAAGTGTCACGTTTTATTTATAATTGACTCGCATTGCAGAAGGAAGTCTGACGCAGTTGTTCAGTTTTTATAGGGCTTGCAGATCCGGAAGTGTGGTGAATGCTAATTGCTACCTTGGCTGGTACAACCTTCGTTAACATAAACTGGCCATGAATAAGTCAGGTATGATTGTGTCTTGAAGATTGTCACAGTTCACAGATTGCACAATAGCAGATTATGTAGGCGACAGACAACAATTTGATGGTTTCATCTTACCCGTCTTTTTCCAACGTAAAAAATCGTATTGTCTTGGCGTTACAAATCAACAACAAAAACAACACCATTTTCAAGATTAAATTGTAGGTCACTTCACCCGTATCCCCTCGGAGTGACCGGTCACTGCCCCAGGTCCTTAATAGCTAAACATTCCAGTAAAGGGAGTTATACACGCATGGCTTCCCAGTTATTTTTTCTGGTCTAGGAAATATCACAATTTTGTTTTTTCTAACACCACTAGCTACATGTATATCAAAACCTAATTTAGGAGTTGCATGCATGACTACCATAATTACATTGGTGAAAATTCTAAAAGTTGCTGTCTGTATCAGCATGGTTGAGATATCGGGTTTTCCTAACCACACAGAAGTCGTTACTGTATTCTGATCCATACCGAGCAAAACAAACTTATTTTTCCCAATAAAATCAGTAAAGATTGGAAATTTAATAGTTGCAGCTAGGGACGGGGCGTTTTCGGCATAAGATGTTTTTCAAGGTATTCTCAAGACCTTGGCATTCATAATTTCGATCAAGGCTATCTTAATAGGGTCGATAACAGCCTAGGGCAGACCATCTACATGTACATGTTCATGACGTCTGATCTACGTCTGTTTTGACGCTGGAATTACGTTTGACGATAATGCTGGTTTAATTTAATAAAAGATAGTGCAACTATTATATAGGGTACATGTATGTAGCCTCAATATGTTGAGTAATTGCCATCAAACGCAAATATTTTTTTGGGCGACATTACAATATCAGTAAACATATTTGCTGTTAATTAAATCCTAGATGATGGGAACGTTTTGCAAATAAATTTAAACGAAGCTTGAAATCTTCGCTTATAAAAACGCATTAGCAATAATCACAACCGATTTTTGAAGCTAACTTAGATGAGGTCAGTAAAATCGGCTGACCACGAAAGCGGAAGGATTTTTTATTAATTTTTTTTTTTTTGAAGAAAAAAAGAATAATATATACATGTACAGCCAAAATGGGAAATCTGATGTTTGAATCAATATCGTAAACTGCAAACCTTTAATAAATTAAAAAGTTTTAAATTGGAATGCTGATAAACTACTTACCAGAATATGTCTGTTCCCTTGGAAGGGTTTCACAGGAGTATCTGCTTCTCTGGCACACAAACTTATTTGTGATGACTTTTCCTGCTTTCCTCTTCCCACTTTTCCTCGACGTGTTTGTTTCACGGTCACGTCTGGTCATTGCCTCGATCTCTTTTTTTGCACAACCTACATCCCCTATTATTTAATACGTGGCTCCAGTTCGTACAATTTATTGCAAGTTGTTTGAAAACCGTGCCACAAGTTAGAATTTATACAGTGTTGGTTTGTTCTCACTTTCATAGTTGTATACATGTACTTGTATATACAAAAAAATTAAATATCGCCGAAATGTAATAAAATGTGGAACTGTCTGTAATTTAATAATGTATGGGTGACAGTGACAAAAAAGCACCGAAAGAGAAGATTCTATCCATTTATTTTTAAAATTCCATTGACTTTTGACGCGGATGGAAATATTATGGGCCTATAGTTGCAAGAAATGTTTCATACAATTTCTGAAGTGCATCATACTGTACATGTATGTGTAAGGGTTCCCACAGGACCTGAGAAAGTCAGGGGATTTTTGAAAATATTTCAAAAAGTGACGGGAATGTTGAAATGTTGAAAGTTTGCAAAATTCAAATAATTTACATGTAGGAGCATCTGAGTACTCCAAATTAAAACACTGCGTTCCTGGATATTTCGATGTTGTGTGGATTCATTTGTTACACGAATTCAACAATTATCTACATGCATATACATTGAGTCAAAACATTATTTATATTCAGGGGCAGATTCTTTTCACCTAATATTGGCATGGTGAAACCCTAAAGTTCAGCAGAAAATACAATTTTTAGCCTGGGAAAGTCAGGGAATTTTGTTACTAAAGCTGTGGCAACCCTGATATGTGCATGTACACGACCAATACATGTTCTGAACAGGCTATTATATTTTTGTTATTATATACAGTATTTATATTTTTTTCAACTATAAAAATTCCGGAAAATCAACAGTATTGATTTCTGTTGGTACTTTGTTGAAACTGACAGTTATAAAAGCGATCCTGATTAAAGACTAGGCATACCATGCAAATATTACAAAGCTAAATTTTACATGTACATGTAATAAGTTATTATGACGCATATTTTTTTTAATTTTTTACCTTGTAGTCATTATAGAGAACCATTTCTCATTGACGTTAGAAATTTCGCCATTTTGCCAGCATTATTTATCTTTTTATAAATAAACGGGGGAAATTAAAACGCCAGTAACTAGTAGTTCTCTAGTAAGTAGTGAACGTCATCAATATGCGTCAAAATAGTTTATTATATGTAGTTTTTTGCATGGAAAGCATAGTTATACCAATAAACCATAAGAACATTTCGTATAATGTAGATCACCACCAAAAATAACATAGAAATAATATGCCTATAATTTTTATTTCATAATTTTCTTTCAATTGTAATATGTGCAGTCTAAAATTAGTTTTATGTCAATTGAAGAAAACCGTGAATTCCATAATGCATGAAGATAGAACCGTGTCATGTCTAAAACATGGGTTGGATTCTAGATCTTTTTCATCCTCCTTTGATACCCAGAAGAATGGTTTTCCGGAAAACCTTTTCAACTACCCCGCTGCCAGAGTCCACTGGCCAAAGGTCAATTCCGACAGAGGGATCCCTCTGTCCAATAGTCGTGCCGGCTTCAATGGGGTGACTGGTATTCCCGTCTGCCAACTGAAGTCAGTGTTAGCAAATGACATTGATGGAACTTTTCCTGTTTTTCGATTAATCCTACATTTGGTAAATGAGTGCGTTAATATTGGAACTCGGAATTGAATCGAGGTCAGAAAATGTAAATATTGACAGGGGGAAAAGTTACAAATACATTGGAATTTAACCGTAAAATTATCATAAAACTGAAACGTAGTGTCAGGGGAAAATGGTGAGCCTAGATTGCCATCACTGTTTGCCATTGTTGAAGCCAATTGAGCATTTTGCCGTGAGCTAGACCGTTCGGATTTCTTGGAATGGAGCCCTACGTGTTTTTCCTATGAATGACTTTGTAGCGTTTGGAAAGCGGAAAAGCCGATGGTTTGCGCTCCCTGGTGTTTGTAGGCGGCCATTGTCGATTGGAAGTTTGAGAATGAGAGCTAGGTAGTGGAACGGTTAGCTAGATAATAAACAACATTCAAGTTGAATGAAAGTGAAACAATGATTAAAAAACGGCCCTCTACGCCACAGTATTGCTTTAACGTGTGATATGGAATCGGAATTCAATGATTTGGACGCTAACAGAGGTTGGGCGGCTCTTTATCAGGTACATAATATGGTCCCATTTTAGGGTTATTCTTTTCTTGAAAATTTCGGTGGTTTCGCCTTCTTGGAATGTATAGAAAGGCAGTTTTTTTGCGACCCGCGATTAGGTATAGTACGTATCTGTTATGTTTGTTTGCTGGCTGCTTTGTTAGATTCCTTGGTCGAGAAGCTTTGTGATTTGTTTGCGGCAATTGCCGTTAGTGGTAAGTTATTAATAGAAACATCCTGTAAGTTGGTGGAAACTGCGTCTAATAATTCGACCATTTTAGTTGATGCTTGTGAAACTTATTAAGTTACCGAGCCAACAAATGCAGTCAGGTGATCGAAGTGTAGTATTCCATGCTTGTTACGACAGGCATCTTGCTCAGGAAATAGTACAGTCCCTTTGTTGAAGCATGGGCTTCACTACTGATTGACTTCATTAACTACTAATTAGGTTGCAGGAACTCTTACGTGCCTATTTGCCTTACAACCAATTTGAGCCCCTTGACAAAATGATATAAAAGCTCAATCTTCTACTTCTAGTTAATTCGAAATGAATCTGGACAATTTGACTACACAATAAAGGAAGCAAAAAAGGTGGAAAACAAAAACCTAAATCGCTATCGTGATGTTAGTCCGTGTAAGTATAGGTCATCATTACTTTCGAGGCTAAAATTTTATTCATGTTTATTGTGTTGCAGGGAATTGTTTCTAATTGAGTTTTTTTTCGATAGACGATCACAGCAGGGTAAAATTGCTGCAAGGGGATCATGGCGATTACATCAATGCCAGCTTATTGGACGTTCCCGATGCCCATCGTGCCTATATTCTTACACAAGGACCACTTCCTAACACCACTAGCCACTTCTGGCAGATGGTTTGGGAACAAAACTCCAAAGCTGTCCTAATGTTGAACAAAGTCATAGAGAAAAACACCATCAAATGTCACCAATACTGGCCGCTGGGCTCTACAAATAATGGGGAAGATTGCATGGAGCTCGACTCGGTTGGATTGCGAGTGGAATATGTTTCTGAAAATGAAGCATCTGCTTACACACTTAGACATCTACGACTCACAAATGTAAAGGTGAGTTGGTTTGTTTCATGCTAACTTGGGTTGTAATTTATATTTATAATTAAAAGATCTTTTACAGAAAAATGTATTATTTTGAAAAACAAGTTCTGGTATTAATTCACTAGGCATTAATCACTAGGCATCGAGCACTTCAGAGACTGGCAAACCATAACTGATCACCCCCCCCCCCCTTCTAATGTAATTTTGTCCAGCTAGGGCAAACCGCCCATCTAGACGTCATATATTCCTCGCATTAAACTATTAAATAGGCATATTTAGCTACAACTCTTATCATAATCATAAAATGCCCAACAAAAATGAAAATGTGAATTGATGAGCGTGAATAGAACGTCCTCATGTGAAGAATAATTTCATGCCTTCAGAACACGTGCAACTCTAAATCATTCAGCCAGTGAGCATGCTCGTTTCTGAAAAAACTGACGTCAACTTGACCAAGTTTGGTCGAAATCTGTTGGATAGTTTTCGAGCGTACAGAGAGGATGGACAGACACACACGGAGACAATTGCCAATTATGTATATGGTTGATATAATTGCTCTTTTTAACTAATTAATATTATGATGAATTACCAAATTTTCTTCATGATCTCAAAAAAAAGCTGTACAGTCTTATGTTTAACAAAATGTATTGTTGACTTTCCTAGTTCAAATAATTAGCAGGCCAGTTCTTGATTCTATGCAATCTGTTTTGTTCATTACAGTCAGAGGAATCTAGAATCGTCTTGCACTTCCACTACACAACTTGGCCAGATTTCAGCGTCCCACAATCACCTTCAGCCTTCCTAAACTTTTTGTTTGCAGTTAGAGAATCTGGAGCGCTAGACGAAAATGTTGGCCCACCTGTAGTACACTGTAGTGCTGGCATTGGGCGCTCTGGTACCTTTTGTTTAGTAGATTCGTGTTTGGTTTTGGTTAGTAAAATGCTTTTGATTTCATATTTGGTCTATTGCATGTACATGTATATTGCATTTTTTTTAAGGGGACCAGTTTTGTTTTGGGTGGTTGGGGGCTGTTATCATATAATTTGTCAGACATGTTTAAGGAATGTTCTGGTCCAGATTTCTCTCTTCTTCTCAAATCCTCATTATTTTTGTCCATCTAGATTGAGAAACATCAAGATCCCAATGCAATCGATGTGAAAACAATGCTTCTTGAAATGAGAAAGTATAGAATGGGTTTGATCCAAACACCAGATCAATTAAGGTTTTCTTATTGGGCAATTTTAGAGGGCTCGCAGCGAGTTATCAATCAGGTTTGCCTTCAACTTCTATATTTCAAATTTGAATCATTTGATCTGCCATTAAGTTTTTTTATTCTTTCTTTTATAAAAAGCTGCCTGCTGATGTAATTGAAAGTTCTGATAGCTCAGATGTCGAAAGTGATAAATCAGGAAAACTCAAAGATAATGAAAATGAAAATACAAGTAGTGCCATTTCTGGATCATTGGATGGTATTTGTGGAATTAAGCACGATGATAGCGATTCTGCACCTCTACTGCCAGCCAAACGAAAACGAATCGAATCGAGCGATGGTAGCGAAGTCTCAATTGAATGCAATTCATTGAAGGAAGCTACTGGCAATTGCATCCAGAATAACAATGCAGTCAAGGAAGATTCTGAAAATCACGTACACGTAACGCAGGATGGGAAGGATAGCCAAAATCCATGTAGCATGACCATGAAAGACGGTGCTGTTGTTACGAATTTCAATGAGAAATTAAAGTAGGCAGTTACAAATTTGTTTTTGAGCTTTGGAATTATCCTTGGAAATCATGGTCTCTTCATTAACAATGACAATATACATGTACGATTAGAAAATAAGACTTCAGCATTTCTGATGCTGATTTCTTGAATAAATTGTGCCCCTTCATCTATCCTTTAGCATTGCAAGGTGTGGATATGCATGAAGTTATGCTTCACGAATTGGACTACTTTGGGAAACTATGGTCTCTGAAACACTGGTGGTAGTCATGAAACAGTACGATGACAATGTTCATCAAATGACAGAAATATGAAACTAAATTTGACCAAATTTGTGACTAGCAATAACATCGTTCCAAAAAATGCAATAGCTACATTTAATTAGAAGCAACATGCCATGTAAGTGCTTAAGATTCCAATTGTTGCTATTTTGGAAATTGCTGATACAGTTTATCATAACTGCACATTCTGGCCGTTAGAATATTAACGCATAATAACTACATGTATTTTCTGTAGCCAGGTCCACTGGACATGTTCTTTTGTGGCCTGAGGCATCCAGTGATGATAGGCTATGCCTACTTTTAACTTTTTTTGAAACGAAAAAGCGTTTTATTGACCATAGTGTGCGTAAACAAGAAATACAAATGTTGTTGAAGACAAATAATTAACAGATTTTAAGGATAGTTCCAAAGTCTGTCATTTTTTTGGAAGGTTAATTCCTTACGTCCTAATGATTTTTTTTGTTTTCTTACATTCCCTGCTTTCCTTGGCGTGGTTTTGTGGCTGTACTTCATGAATATCTTCAACTCTTTTGGCTTATTTACTTTCCTCCCTAACTTCCTCCGTGTGATTGAATTCGGAGCAGAGCAGCCGAAGTTAGACGGCGAATGCAGAAGGAGAAGAATGCAAAGACGAGTCAAAAGGTAAAGGAAATGCAACTAAAACAGCAAGCGAGCGAAAAGCGTCGAAACAGGAAGGCATTCCTTAAGCCCATTTCTGTCAGTCTTCTGCTGTTGTTGGGTGGAGGCTATCTAGTCTATCGTTACTTCTTGAAGGATTAAATCTAACAAATAGTAGGATATTCTAGGAGCTTTTTTGTCATTTGGTTCATTTTCTATGACAGTAAAAGGTTTCGGAAAGCATCATGGTATATGCATCAGTTGATAACTCACGTGTAATACAACGACCAAAGTACATTGTATTGGGTAAAGTAAAATCATCAGGACACTTCCGATTGAACGAGGCAAAACTAATCGAACTTCAGAAATTGATTTTCAGAGTTTGCTTAATAATGGAAACAGGTGGGAACAATATCGTAAGAGTAGGAGTTAGGTGAATGACTGAGAATTCTTTTGAAATTATTTCAGGGAACATCAGTTATTTAAAGGTGTTGGTTCAGGCACTACAGTAATTTGTATGTGACATGGGAGCAAGTATTTTCCTTTTCTGCTCAATGTGTTATTTTGTGTTGACACAACATTGGAATTTGGGATCTTTAAAAAAATAATTTGGACCCATATACCGTTAACATGGAGATGTGCTGTTTTCAAATGTTATAGAAGGTCATTGATAAGAGTTGATCAAGAGATGGAATTGCCTTATTTATTAATTTTTTGCTGCAAATAGAAATATAAATGCTTGACTTCATTTTTGATAGTAGAATTTGTTTTTGTTGGTAAGTGCTGTCATGTAATTTCAAAAATCTGAAATGGTCTCCTTTTTAACATAATATTTGGGCACAGATTCTGAAAACTGTCAGTTACAAGGTCTGATTTTCTGTTTTGCTTTTTAAAAAAGGGCATGCTTGCCCAAATGAGATCATATCCATGGCCTGCCATGCATTTTTTGCTTATAGTAATATAACATGATTTCCAGCGCTAATTTAATTTCTGCATTTGGCTTACATGAACAATTAATTTATTCATTCCTTTTAAATATTCTAAATTGAAATGATGCACACAAGTTCAAATATTTTCATAAACAATCAAGAAATGCCAAATACATTATGACCACAAACAATACATAAAAATTCAACATTTGTCATACATCTGTCAGACTATTGCAATGTTGAATTTTTCTTCATGAAATTTACCAAATTAATTATCCAATGGACTATTGAAGCTCATGTTTTGTTTTGGAAATATTAATACAAAGTTTTGGTAAATTAAAAGTTACTACAGCTATTAGTTGTGATCGTTTTTACTATCATATATTTTCAAATGAGTTGTTAAGAAAGACATTGATGAGTAGCTAGATCCATGAGACCTTATTATTGACACAACTTAGAGCAGTCAGCAGGATTTATTCCCTTTTTTCGTTGTCAATTTTGCACAAACAGTTACATCATATCTCAAATTTCAAAAAGATGATTTTTATACTAAAAACACCTTATGATGTTTGCTATGCCAAAAAGTTGCACATCTCGACGTTTTATTTTTAGTGGTTCCCCTTGTCTACAGTAAAACATTTCGTCATGATTTATTATTGCATTACTTTGAGCCATTTGTGGGCATCAGCACTGCTAATCATTTGCCACCATTCTCTGCAACATCTATTGTCTAAATATATTACGAAGAGTGGGCATTGCTTGTGACTATATCTGATTAGTCATAACAGATATTCCCAGGCTGATGCTGGTAATCTCATTGTTTGTAATAAGTCTGCTTTCATTAATTGAAAGCTATGATTCACGTTTTATCTCGGCGCTAGGCAAAGGTAATAGATGCCTTGATAATTCCGTGTATGTGGGAGTTGACTAACTGAATTGCATACTTATTATAAATGGTGGATGAATAGAACCAGTGCCCACGTCTTTATTATATTTAAAGACGTATCCAATCAAACTAATTTCTCCCAACCTTAGAATAGTTTATTATCGTACCTGAAATATCTGTATGTTGCCATTAAGAACTTTCTTTAGTATTTTGCAAATGCAGTTTTATTTAGTTAGAAAAGTTTTTTAAAAAAGCTGGTAATATTTTATCAATAATTAATTTGTTTGCTATTAGATGCCATTCAATGAGCATGTGCCTGTATTATGAATTTACCTAAAAGTAATTGTATGTCTCAGGATGACATCACACAAGCATACTCGCGATTTTTGCAACATATTAGACGGGCTTGTATGTGTGAAAAAAGATCTTAATTTTTAGTTGAGAAAACTGTCGACTTTTTCAATTATTTTTAATATTTTTAAGTCACAGTAATACGATAGCGTTCCAATCTCATAGTGCCTAATATGTTTAGAGCAAAAAAAGACGCCAAACTATTTGGTTATGTTGTCCAAGGACCATTGCTTATATATAACAGATACGTTAATTTCACAAAAGTACAATCATTGATGTGAAAAGTTGACCGAACGAGAAATTTAGTTTTGAAAGGAAAGCTATTAGATTAGTTGGCAGTTAGTTCGTTTCTGTGTGCAAGGTTTTTATAATAAAAACAATAACTTTTATTTGTAAAACAAACTTCAATACCGAGAATTTTCAATAAAATTTGAATTATCAAATGTTTTTTTAACGGATTATGAATAGCCTTATTAATAATTAAGGCAAGTGAATGTCATGACTACATTAAGCATGTCATTTTTTATTTAGTTTGAAGAATTATGATGGTGAATCTCAGAATTTTATAATATGCACATGTATTGCATTAATCAATCATCATGATTTCCTTTATTATATATAAAATTAACAAACTGAGGGTTAGTCACCATGTTAAATTTAATTTTTACACATTAAACTGTTAAATAAGAAAGGGTGGCATTTTTATGATCGAACTAAAGCCATAACATCTTCCCATATTATATTTTTCAATAATCCTATCTATATGCATGCTCTTGCTGACCGAAAAAAGTTTTCTGGAATGAAAAAAGAATAGCAATTAACCTGGAAAAGGATTACTGTCAGATAGAAGTAATCCTGAAGAATTTAATAATCACGTCCATCACAATTTGTTCAATATTATCAGGCACACACCTTACTAACCTAAGAAAATGGTACTCCATGGTCTGGGCCAAACCTGAGAAAGACCCTAAAGTTCCTCACGTATATTGCTTGAATTAAACATCTCTGGACATGTACTTCAAAAGTGCATTTCTAAAATCTGGTGAGATCAACAAATCTTTGGGTTTATGGTTACCGTGAATGTATCTTTTTCGGCTGAATAATTCTTTGCTCATTTCTGTTGCTTTTCTACTCGTGTCTTCTACCTCGGTTGCACTTTCATTTTTATCGCTACCAGACGAAGAACATGTTAAGTGTTGCAAGAGTCCATTTCTAAATTCTTCGTTAATAACAGGACTTGTGTAGAGTTTATTTTTGTTTTGTTGTTGTCGATTAGTAGAGGCAATATGCGGGAGGCCGTTTGGGTGTTTGTTCTTCTGCAAAACAACAGGATTCGATACAGCTGTAATAACATGTCCACATTCTTTGCGAGTACTCTTTTTGCGCGCTTTGTCTAAATCATCTTGCATATCGTGGTCGGAACTGCCATCTGAATTGCTACCAGTAGTATTCAAAATGAAAAACGTGTTGGTACAAACATATTTGTCAAACTCTTCGCTATAGTTTGGATTCGGTATAGGGTACATGACAGTTCCATGAATTTTCTTCATTCTTTTTATCTTTCTACGATGCGAGCTTTGGTCAGTTGGATTTCCGTGCATTGGCTGGTCAAGGGGAAATCCAGGTTTTTGACCCTCGTCTCTCAATGCTGGCAGAGTCTGGGTAATATTGGAAGGTCTGGCACTGTTGGCTAAAGTGACATTTGCTTTATGGTCTAAATGATCTGCAAGGTTTAGCTGATCCAAATTGACGTTGGAAACGCCTTCTTGATCAGTATTGACCAGATTAGCCCGATTTATATCTGAATCCCTATCATTGCCTTGGTCCACAATATCCTCATCTGCAGTTTTTTCCGTATTTTTTTGATTTATGTCGACTGCAACATTTTTCAAAAGGACATCTACACTTGTAATTCCATCTACCAATCCAACATCTGGCAAGCTGTCGAGTTCTATGGGCTTAGCATGATCCAAGATGGTATGCACAGTCTCTGAATTATCAACATGGTCTTTTTCCTGATCCATAATGACATTTTCAAAGTTTTCACAACCTTTGTTTTCTATCGTGCGAACTATGTCATTACAAGGCGCTGCAATAGGCGACAAATTGATATCCTTATCGGTTGTCAGCATCAAACTGGCACATGTTTCTACGCTTAATGTCAAATCTACTCTTGATTCTGTTGATGGAGACAATGTCTTGTTCAGATTTACTGTTGATGACAAGCCTTGTGTTGAGTTCATGTCATCTTGTTTAGTATCAGTACATGGTAACTTGCTTTGAACAATATCTAGAAGTTCCTCGGTGTTCATTGTTATCCCTGGTGAACTGTCTTCCCTCGGAGCTTTGTCAATTAAGTCTGTGTTTAAGTCTATACTCGGTTTACTGGTGTTCATCAATTCATTCAATCGACGGTTTTCCATTTGCCCACTCGTTTTCGTGATTCTACAAGGCGGATGAACATCCATTTTTTTCGCAATAGGTTTACCAGGTAAAAGTCGTTGTGGGATGTCTGTTGGGTAAAATTTGTGTTTCATCGATGTGTTTGATAAAAACTTAAATGCATTCGTTTTACATAAATACATAAAACTTACTTTGAGTAAATTGCGAATATCCCACAGTACTTGTATCAGTCCAATCTTGTTAGGAGAGAGGAATTCATTTTAGTGATGTTACATACAACTAATAATTAAGCCAAAAAGGACAGCTTTTTCTGGTTTGGTGTTAAGCATTCAGCTCCTTTGAATATGATTTTTGTGTGGAAAAGTAAGGTTTTCTTTTGGCATTTATTGAGACCAGGAAATTCATTCAAAATACTGACATCATTGTTGTCCTTCAGTAATTCAGTATTACATGCTCAAAAACGCAAACGGGATACAAATGTTTACATTTCTTACCAGGTTCCTGTGATTCTCGAGTGCTTCTAAGGGGTAAATTTTGCTGCACTTTGTGTGTCTCATCTGTAATTAAAATAATAAGTGTAACATTTGGTGCACTCAAGCTGTTATATCGGAATCGTAAGTCTTACTTGGAGTATACTGTGATTTGGTCATAGTGCCTGAATCAGTCCAACCTTGTTAGGAAAGAAAATGCGAGGATGTTACACTTACACACACATATATATGTTGAACAGGATAATGCCTTTTGAATGGTTTGATGCCCCCACGTCCCCCCTACCCAGTAGTTCTAAATGCAAAGAAAATCAAATGGTTTTCATTTTCGTACCAGGTTCCTGTGTTTCTGGAATGCCACGTAAAGGTAAATTTTGTTGACCTTTGTGTGTTACACCTGTAATTAAATTAATACATATCACACTTTATAATATTAGATAAAATGCAGCAGTTTTGCTACACTGAAGCTTTACCTTGATCTGTATGTTTCTTTGCTGTCGAAGCCATCAGATTTTCTTTAATTATATTTGCAAAAATTCTGCATTCGTTGCATTCATAATACCAGAATCTCAAGCTTTAAAACAACAAACAATTAATCTTCTTTAATGAAAAGCAGTATTGGGTGG
This sequence comes from Kryphioiulus occultus, assembly GCA_034687865.1. Lineage (NCBI taxonomy): Eukaryota > Metazoa > Arthropoda > Diplopoda > Julida > Julidae > Kryphioiulus > Kryphioiulus occultus. The sequence continues at coordinate 12,989 of JAQGAF010001232.1, read as the reverse complement.
TTCAAAAGCATGAACAGTTTTGGTCAAAAATTGTTCCTTATTTGTGACCAGAATTAAAACTCACCAGAGCTTTTCAATTTGCTTTTCCTGCACTAGAAATGGATCTTCTGCATCGATTTCTTCCACTGCTATTAACAGGATCACAATCTGATAGTCGACTCCAGGCATACAAATGTCATCAATATTACCATTTCTTTCGATGTTAAGAGTGTTTTTTCGCAATTCTAATTTATACTCCAAGCACCATAAATGTAGTTCTTTCAAATTCTCAGCAGAGGAATTTCTCCTGAAAAAAGTAACTTGAACTTTTAAATATCAATTCTGGTAAATGTCATCGAGATAAACAATGGATATCAGGTGGTTGAATAAATACGCACAAAACACTCATGAAAAACAGACCTTTTTGATCTCATAGCTAATGTTTTTTTGCTACAAAACATTCACAATTGACATCATAAATCAAGAACAAGAGTTGCTGAACGAATGGCTGTTTGTCACTAACATTATTGATAGGCAAATAATTTCACTCACTCTGATAAAATCTTAAGCTTTTGTGCAATCGAGCAAATTGCAAACATTTGCAGGCCAGACACATCACTGATGATAATGGGAATTTCATCTGGCTTTGTAGAGAAATCAACAGACACACATTCCTATATGTTAATAAAATAAGTGTAACTAATTAAAAAAATTACAAGAAAACAAAGAAAAAAGAAAAGTCAGAGAGATGAAAGACCCATATGGTGGATTTCAATTTGACTATTCATCAGTGCAGTGAAACGGATTCTGGAATGGGCATGGAGATATGAAAAGACAGATATAGTGGAACATATTTAGGACTTTAGTTTGTCAGTAGGAGTATGTTTTATGCAAGACGGCATCTTGATTCCTGAACCATAATGGTGTGAACGATGAGATTTTTGGTCATGCTATAATCGTATAAATACATGTACAAATTTTGTACGGATTTTGAATTTGCCACTCAAATAAAACCAGGCGAGTCGGCTCCATGACCCAATGCGTAGCTGTGGATCAAGGTGGTTCTATTTCACAAAGTTCGCTTGTTTTTTTTTGTTTCTTCCCCCCGCCGAAATGGCGAATGCCTTCGCACATTTTGAAAGGTGATCACAATAGTACATTTAAATATTTAGTGATGCCTGACTAGATGGGTCCGTTGGCTAATATAATTATTTGCTGGGTTTACGTACATCGAGCACTACAAATGTTTGGACAAAGCTTTCACTCTTAATCCAAGATGGCTTGGCTTCCTTTTCCAAAGCATTTTTTATCCACGATGTCCGGTTCATCCTGGGGATTTCTTCAGACTCGATGATAATTCTGAGTTTAGGCAGAGTTTACAGAAAACAACATGCCGATTTTATGAAGTTGAAAACAGAAAGTTTCAACTTTCAGCATTTGAAATTAGTATAATTTACTGTCAAAGGAGGGCGCCACCGTCATCACTTACGTGCTCGTGTTTTTTCGACCTTTTTCGTCCACTCGGTGAAGATGGCGGCCGTGTTGGGAAAGTTAAGCAAAAACGGGATTCTCAGGGCAAATAAAGGATTCATTACGCATAAAGTTAGTATTTTAATACGACTAAATATACCTTGGATTAGGATTAATCTTTCGTGAGCCTCGAATCTTCCTCTATTACGAAAAATTGCGGCCAATTATTGGTGTGAAGTTGTACCCGGCTTGAAAGTACCTGCTTCGGCTATTTTTAACTAGATTTTTGGTAGTCTCGTGAAGGTTTAAGCTTTTTTGGTGTAGTTCAGATTTTTGAATGTAAGGCACGGTAACATGCTGACATCGGATCTTGAACTTATTACTGTCTTGAATATTCGCAATATCAGATATTTTTGGTACATGTAGGCCTAATCATGTGGTTTCCATATACATGTAGCAGACCCCTAGTCGAGTGACCTCGAAGGCCTTGCTTTTTTGCGATGCGGGAAAATCAAAATGTAATTATTAAGTTTAATATTTATTTTCAGAATTTTTCGACTATCAAGGAACTATCGTCTGGGAAAAAAGTGGTAATTAAAACCTTTAGACAATCACATTTTATATATATGTTCCCTTTTCCTTCAAAACACTATAGAGAGTAGGCCTACTACTATGCAAAATTGTAAAAAAAAATGCATTTTTGGTGGATGCATGGTGCCTATTTTTGTTGTCTAAATGAACAATTATTTAATTCCAGCTTCTTGGCACGGTAGGGGTGTTAGTGGGTGGGACTGCTGGTCTCGTTTATGCCCTGAATGAGTCTGTGAAGGCGTTAGATTTGCATCCACCGAGCTATCCATGGAGTCATAATGGATGGTTTGATTCTTTGGATCATTCAAGGTGAATTAAATTTTGGCATGTTCCCATAGGGGCATTAGTTAATTCGCATTGCATTGTATTCTATGCAGAAGCTAACAAATGAAATATTTTGCATACACGTGTAATAAGAGCACTTCAAATGCAACATTTCTTCACCGTTGACGTAGTAAATTCTGTGAGGTTTTTTTTAGACCATACTATTTAAGAGTTCAAAAAATAACATATCAATAAAATTTGCAAATTCTGTTTAACTAAGGTGGCTTCTACGTGAATCAGAGTTTATTTTATCGGTGGCATATTTTCTCCACTTATGTTATTTTTTTTGCACGATGAAGTGTTCGACGTGGATATGAAGTATATAAGCAAGTGTGTGCTGCGTGTCACAGTTTACAGTATGTTGCCTATCGAGAGTTAGTTGGAACTGTGTTTACAGAAGCAGAAGCAAAACGAGAAGCTGAAGAGGTGAGCAGCTATTGAAGGTCTTTCATTTTCTCAATTGCTGTATTCATTGTAATGCATTAGAACTTTGCTACTGTCCATTTGTTGAAAATGTGAAAGTTGAAGCCTTAACCTTGATGATCTTAGCTGTAATATTTTCTACTCTGTTAAAAAATGCACACATTGTAAATGGTGGCAAATGCCACTGCCAAGATCAAAGGTAATACAATTGGATTTTGATAATTTTCGTTTATCAATTAACGTTTACTTTTAGATTCAAGTACAAGATGGTCCAGATGATACTGGAGCAATGTTCATGCGACCAGGAAAGCTGTCCGACAAGTTCCCCAATCCATACCCTAATGATGAGGCCGCCCGTTTTGCCAATAATGGTGCAATACCTCCTGATTTGTCATTCATTGTCAATGCCCGGCACGGTGGCGAGGTACTTTCTTCTTAAATTTGTTTTGCATGGTTTCATACTATGCTTATTTTCTTTAAATTTTGCAATCTAAAAAATTTCAATGAATGGAAAAGTTTCTGAAAATTGGGATAATTGAGAGAAAAATATTTTTTTTATTGTTTTTTCTTCAATTCAATGGTATTTCTAGGACTATGTCTTCTCATTGCTGACTAGCTACTGTGATGCACCAGCTGGCATAAAGATGGCAGAGGGTCAATACTATAATCCTTATTTTCCCGGTGGTGCCATTTCGATGGCCCAAGCTTTGTACAATGAAGCCATGGAGTACAGCGATGGTAAGGGTTGTTTTCCTGGCGCAATTTTAATGTTGCACATTTGCACATGGCTCACTAAAGTTGGTAGCCCTGTTCATATAGTCCTTGTGACCATTTAATTTTCCCAAAAATAATTCAGGTACACCTGCTACTGCCAGTCAGATGGCAAAAGATGTTTCCATTTTCCTCAAGTGGGCTGCAGAACCTGAATTTGATGATCGCAAGCGCATTGCCATAAAGGTAAAGAATGACGTTTCAGTAACAATACCCATTAGCTCTAGATGCAAAACTTAAATCATTGTCTAATTTCCCCATTTCAGGTTCTAATGGTATTTTCTGTGCTTATCCCTGTGGTCTGGTACTGGAAACGCCACAAATGGTCGACAATTAAAAGTCGTAAAATCGAATTTAAACCCACAAACAAGAAATGGAAATAACTGCCAATTGCTCTGTAGATACTTTGTTACAAATTCTAAGTTGGAAAATGAAGAACGGCGTGTGGGTGCAACAATCAAGTAAGCATTGCTGCCTTTTTTTGCTGAAACAAAACAATTTTCCAATGCATTGTGTAACCCACTAGCGAGTAACGAATTAAGCGCCACGTAGCATAGTGATTTAAAGTTTCCCTTTGAATTCAAAATTCAATTATCCGTCTGAAAACTAGCAGTCTTTTTATTGTGAAATAAAACGTGGGAAATTATTTTAGATTTAGTGGAATAAGGCTTGAGTTTCAATTATTGTAAATTAAACATTGAAAATAAAAAGGTATCAGTGTTACACCGGTCACTTTTTAAGAGAGGTAGAATGCTGCAACGTAGTTCGTTAAAGATTAGTCCCCAACTTTTTTTTGAAACTGTGTGACAGATGGAATTTTGAAATGCCCTAGAGGCGGGGAACATTTTTCTGTTGGAATATTATTGGATTCATTGATTTGGATTAAATTGGACCGGATGTAAATCTTTTGGAGGTCAGATCTGGCTGCTGGCCAGGATTGGAACCCTGGCATAGATCGTTGCGCACCATTAAATTATAGACCTTTTCAGGTTCGTAACTAATCACATTTTCCCCTTTACTTGCGTGCTGGAGTTACCATGTTGTATTTTCTTGCAATATCCAACCTTATCTAACATTTAACCAATTCTGCAAAAACTTTCCCAGAAAAACTAGGGAGTTCACTTGGACAAATGCTTTTTCATCATTAGGGTAGAAAATAAACTATCCTGCTATTAATAATAATAATAAATCAAAAGTAAATGATATAAAAAGTCTTGAGTATATTCAAATCTGTGAGAATTGCAAGTTATGTCGATTTACTGATAATTTGCATTATTGATCCGTTCTTATACATCAGCAGTTTTCATGCAGGCTGAAAGTACACCGAAGGCTAAAACAATCTAGGTTTATTATACAGGGTGTTTTTAAAAACTTTCCAACTTGATTATTAAAAAACGGCGTGAGATAGAGAAATTGTGTTTGGGGGAATGTTTATCAACAGTAGGGGGAACCATTTGTAAAATACTCGCAAATGGCAGTTACCCACCACCTGAGCCCTATTGACCCAACTTAAAAATTTCAAATGGCAACCCATACCTTGTGATATCTTAAATGAAAGCCCATTAAAAATGACGAAATTTCGGCAGAAACGAAATTGAAATCTGCCCACCCAATCAGTCGCTACGCCAAAAATCTGGAATTTCAGTCTTTTTTTAAATTTACAATTATTATCAAAAGATGGAATTACATGATGGAACCTCTTATAACCATTCACAACATAACTATTGTACATGAATATTTGATGTCAGAAATATGCACTTGCCAGATTTTCGAAGTTTATAAAAGTGAAAACTCAATTTTCCGTAATAGGACGGATTGGCTTGTAATTCAATCAGTAATGTAAACAGGGCTAAGTAATTTGGCGGGAACAAAAGTAAAATCGGTTGAACAGTATCAAAGATATGAAATCTAGTTGGATTATGCATGGTATTAAGTTCGAATCGGGAACTAATCTAAACGTTCTACATGAGTCTGTTTTTAAGCCATCATAGGTTTGCTATTAGACTTTATTATTGCCCCACAAATAATGATCTACATTTCGAGCAACAGCTTTGAATTATTTTTATTAATTGAAAATCAGTTACATATTATTCTTCTGCAAATCACTCGGCATTCTGAAAACTTTCCAATGAAGTCATTCATATCGTCCCGTTAACGAGAAATTCAGTTTTCACATTTTACAAATTTCCAAAACTTGCAAGTGCAGATTTCTGACGTTAAATATTCATGCACAATAGTAATGTTGCGAATGGTTCCCAGAGGTTTCATCATGTAAGTCCATCTTTTTGATAATAATAATGAATTATGAAAAAAAACCTGAAAAATCACATTTTTGGGCGTAGCGACTTATTGGTGCGCCGATTTCAATTTCGTTTTCGGAAAAATTCACCATTTTTAATGGGCTTTCATATAAGTTATCACAAGGTATGGATTGCCATTTAAAATTTTTAAGTTGGGGTCAAGGGGTGGATCACTGCAATTTGCGAATGTTTTACAAATGGTTCCCCCTACGGTTGATAAACATTCCCCTAAACAGGATTTCTCTATCTCATGCCGTTTTTTAATAATCATGGTGGAAAGTTTTTTAAAAAAAACACCCTGTATATTGGCAATGTCTTGCTTAATTTAATGCTGAACAGAAAATTTCTTGAGATAATCAAGTCCTAGAAATAACCACACAAAAACTGCTTTTCAATATGCCGAAATTTGCCTGTTGAAAGAAAATTTCACATGTCCTATCAACAGTAAGAGTACACCAATATAAGAGGAGATTGCTATGTTTGAGGAAAACATTTTTCAGTTCCTGCTTAAACTGGACGTTGTAATGTTCACAATGTTTGGCAAAACCACATACAAATACTTAACCACATTAAAAATAAAATTGAAGACCAGAAATTACGTTTGAGTATTAATTTTGCAATGAGGGTGACATTGCATTTGCCCAAAAATTTCGTCTAATGTGTATTCTCTTAATTATAAATATTCAGGGTAAACAACATTTTTGTTTTAGAAATGTAGGTTGAAATCTTATCATTCGCGATATTGCTGCCTTTTTGCTGCTCAGTGAGGGGGGTCCCTGATTTATCGAATCTTGACGTACTCAGCCCCCTCAACCACCCACCCCTGCTCCAGGTTTAAATCCAACCCTGTTTGTATGATTATTTTTGTTACAGAATTAATTTTCAATAAGCCTGGGAAATTTAGTTGGTTTGGTCAGGGAAATGAATTTGTAAATTTTGGTAAGAACCCTGCAAATCAGTGAGAAGGTTGCATAACTACATCAACTGCAGGTGCTTACTTTCAAATATTTTTTCACGTACAGGTTTCACTTATAAATAATTGTGCCAGTGATTAAACATTGGTAGTCCATCGTCGGATTTCTATTAACAAACTCCATGAACATTGTTGGTACACTGCGTTCAAAATCGAAGGAAAGTCATTTAATTTTTCAAGCCCAAAACGGATTTCAGTGCTTTATTAAATTTTCGGCAGCATCGCTTCTTATATGGTTGTTCATCTTCGACAATTTTGTCTTTCCTCTTTATTTTTCCGTTGAGCATCCGCCGTTTGCGCTTTCCTACTTGAATCCTCGGAAAATTGCATTTCTCTCGAGATTTCATTTTGACACAGCGATGATTCGCTTGGCCTCCAGCTGTCAATTCATTTACCTTTATTTCATTCGCATTTTTTTTCTGACGTGAAAATGATGCTGCCTGGGTTTTCGAGCAGATTAGCTTAGCAATAAGAGTTACTTAGTGACAGGAACAGTCGAGGGCTCTTATAAGCAAATCAGAAACTGCAACAGTAAACATCTATTACTGAAGAACTGTTTCGAAACAAAAACTATGCGGTATATTTGCCTGACAAATTTTTAACAAATTGAATCCAACGATCTTACAATAAAGTAAATCGTTCGGCACGAGCACATGCTGCGAATAAACCCTGGGTCTGAAAGTAAATTCGTTCTTTCTTTGAAGATTTTAGTGAATAGTGATACAGTACATTTGTTGAAATTAAAAGTTTAGCCTATAATAGACTCAAACGAAACCTGAGGAATGTAACAAAAGCTTTGATAGACTAAGCAGCTGATAAAGTGGTTTTATGTTGACTGCATTGCTATCAACTGGGCTTCACTTTTTCAACATGGGTATCGAGCGCGTGCTATTTCAAACGATGGATTTTGCCAGAAGTGAGTTTTTACAAAAAATACAGCTCAACAAAAATAGATACGAGTTTAACACTAAATGGATTGAAGGAAGCCTAGATTCGAGTTTCTAGAGCACATACAGGGTATAGCTTAAATTTAACGCTGTTTCAAATTTGTATTAGGTGGACAGTAAAATGCATACCGATGTGTACAAGGGTTCATGGCGTGCAAAGTTAGGGTAGTAGGAAGTCTAGGGTCCTATATTTTTGAAAGTGCTGCAAATCAGTCAGTTTTGGTAACATAGGATCAGAGAGGCTAAGGCAGAATTAATTAGATAATTTGAAATGCAAAAATGAACAATTTAAAGTGTTCGGACAAACTACAGAACATGCACTGGTTCAAAGGTGCACAAAATGTCTATTTCAACCCTATTTGTCTAATGGACAAGATCTATTGCAATTTAGCCTTTTTTGTTTGGATACATGTATATCCTAATCTAATTTAATTAAACCAACCTAAAACTGAAATTTCTTTTAATTAAATTTATCTGTCAGTAATTTAATACCCTGTAGTAGGGGGGCGGTGTAGTCCGTCAACCAAATTTAGTGGTATTAATTTGCCTTCCCTAACCATAAGCAGTGGCACCTACGATGAGAAACCCACTTTCTCATAGTGTCTATGTGGTGGTGGAGCAGGGCATATTCCGAAGTACAGCCAAGTGTTCATAAGACGGATCAATTGTTCATTCTCCAATATGTAAATGAACGCTTAATTAAAGGTTCCGTTTACGTTATAAAAATTGTCACGTCCAATGTACAGCAAGTTGGTATTAATAGGATAAGTGCACACCTCCCTACACAATACGCTTCCCCTAACAGCACGTGAGCTTGACTGACCAGCTTGTAAATTGGTTTGTTATACCTAACCTAAACTGACCTAATTCAACCTAATCCAAACTAATCAATAGGCATAGGTTAGACTAGGGTGTTAGATCAGGTTAGGTTTTATTATGTAACAATTTTCAAGTTGCCCCACAAAGCCAACGAGCTGTTAGGAGAAGCCCACTTTTTCGAGGTGTGTATATATCCTGCTAATACCCATATAGTCTATGTAATTGACCGAGGAGTCCTAGAACTCCTAATGCTCTTAACTGCATTGCCACACCATGAACTAAATCCCATGAACTCCTCTTCACAACGATGTGTTTTGGCTGGCCACCTAAAATAAAACGTGGTAGCAACGCCAAATTTAAATCACCTAATCAATTCAGTCGCACCCTGTATTTCTTGAGGGAATTTCAGTGAAAACTTTGATACCAATTTGGTAGATCGATGATGTCGTGAATTAAGGCTGCCAGGAAAAATCCATCACTCGATGTCGGAATTTGGTAAATTGAAATCCGCAAGCTTTCATCGTACTTGCAATAACCACAGACGATGATGACTTCATGCATGCTGTGCTGTGTCATAATAATGTAAAAGTTAATGGACGCCAGTTTTAGCTGGCACGTACTGTAATATGGCTTGGGTACGTTATTTATATCCGGATGTGCATTAAGTGAAAGGAGTACTTCCCTTTAAAATTCCGCACGCAAAGTCAATTTGCTTTGGTGGCGTTAATGACCAGGGCACATTAAATGTGGCGTGGGATTTCTAGGTGCTCAGCCCTGTTTGCTCTCTGAGCCTATCCACGAAGAATGGGGCACCACAAAAGACTCATTCTGATTAATGTGTTCTCATTAATCCACGGAACGTTTAATAGATAAGGATTTGGCGCTTTGCGAACAAAATAAGCCTCCATGCGGTAGATTTAAGAAGGTGCAAAATTGGATTTGGGAAAATCGCACCCCAAAGACCACAATTGCACGTGCATACTTTTCAACCTATTATGTAAGCGCCCGATTTGCTGAACACAAAAGACAAACCGTTCATCGTGGCGAGTTGCACAGTGACAAAATAATACAGAGGTTGAAAAGTTCTATATGGTAATCATAGAACCCTACCCTTACGACAAGAATTAATTTAAAAAACTTTAGATGCAGAAAACTCCCAAGTTGGGCCTTCAGTTGGGCCTATTTGGTTCACACGGAGTGTCATGAAAACCCTCAATCAGAGGGTTCCCCCGGACCTGGAAAACATGGAAAAGTCAAGGAAATTACAAAAAATGGCTGGAACAGTAAGGGAAAAGTCAGGGAAAATTGATTTATTTTGAAAAATTATGGAAATTCAACAAGTCAAATACATTTCACATAAATGGTTCTTGTATCTCTAAAAGCTTTTTAAAAATTCGTTTTTTTTAGAGGGGAAATTGAAATTTTTGATCATTAATTGAAGTCTAAACATTGGCAATCTTCTCTGAAATAATTTGTACTTTTCCAAATATTTGATCCTTGTATCTCTAACAGCTTTTTCAAATTAATTTTTGTGATGAAGGTATAGGACTGTTTGATTAATCACCCTGTACGTTTTTCGCGTATTGAAATAATTTGTACTTTTTCCAAAAAAATTATCATTGTACATTTAACAGCTTTTTTAAAATGAATTTTTGTGATGATGGCAAGACTTTATAATCACCCTGTACGTTTTCCGTTTATTTAAAAGGTAGAAATGTAAATTTTGAACCTTTAAAGGCTAAACATTGTAATGCTTTTCTGAAATAATTATATGGTAGGTGTTTCCATTGCTTTTGCTGTTTCCAACCACCGTTCCTGCTGTTACACTGAAACTTCAATAATTTGCATAACATAATCCAATCTCGCGTTTTTAACGTGAGCACCTGCAATTTTTATCAAACTGTTTTATTTCAAAATGACGAAGCAGAAATCCATCAGCATGTTCCTTCAGCATCAATTATTTTGCCAATTCTTCAAACCATTTTGTTGTTTTCCTGCTTCAGAAAAATAATAATGTAAAAACAGTGCATGCCCAGCTTATGTTCTCCGCATGAATCGTGCACTTTTTTCCTCTCTTTTCGACCCAGAACAATTTCAGGCTTCCCAAACTGTTCAATTCCATTGTTTTATAACTCGTTTAATATGGCGAGTTTCGCCAATTCCCTGTTTGTTTTCTTGTTTCTACAACTTATAGCCTGACTCTCTCTGGGGAAAATTAATTATGCATCGGTGGCAATTTGAACCAGTTCATGGAAATATTGATTCTTCAACTTCGAAAGTTTTTCCGCAGGTTACGTTAATAGCTTTTCTACGGCTTTCATCAGCCCGCATTAAATTGCAAACACTTGAAATTGTATTTCCCATATTTGACAAAAAAGCGACGTTTATCTTTTTTCTATGCAATTTACGCAGATTAATTTACAATTCTTCTAGACAATTTCTCATTACGAGCTAGTAAACAATTTTTGCGTGTTTGTTGTCCCACTGTTACTCAGTTACGTATTCTCTATCATAGCTTGGTGTGGTTACAACTGAACCATTCTCCAAACTTCTCGAATCTAGTATATACATGTAGGCTGGCTTTATATTTGGAAGTACGGTATACTCTGTTCATGGTAGATAAAAAAATCAATAGAGCTTGTCCATCAGTGCCGTATTAACGTCGTGCGGAATCCCAACTATTTTACAACTTGAAATCTATAAAGATTGACTGCTAGATAGTTTTGAACTCGATGGGATCATGACTTAATAATGACTCCACCGATTCTCCATTTTCCCCCCAGTTCCTATTCATGTCGGTACACTCTCGGTATTAGCTTGACCTTTAATGTAGAAAACGATTTGAAAACTTTCAAGGGAGGTTAAAAGGGATTTACGTTTTTATGAGGCCCAACTTTACGTCGGATGATCGAGATTAATCTTCTTGCGGATATCTTTGATGCGAAATATTGCTGCTGGCATGGAATACTTTTGGGACTTGTAGGTTGACGTGTATTTTTGAAAATGATGTACATGTACGTGTATTTGCAGAGCTTGACAATAATGTTTTTGCTCAATCGTGGATTCATCTAACTCCAGAAACAGGAAATAGAACTTTCCTAGAATATGTACAGTAACTCGTTTGGCAACAGCGATGCGATATACATGTACTTGTAAGATAGAACCCCCAAAAGGTGAACCCCAAATGATGTAGAAAGTAGGGATTTCTAATCTTGTTATTTGAATTCGCTCGGTATTTGTTTAAATATAAAAATAGCAGTTTGTTAATAGATCGGCGGTAGACAAGAATACAATAAGAATAATATTATTGAGAATAGCATCCAAATTTATATTACAGATATTAAAGGAGCGACAAAAAAGGAATGAACGTACTTTACTGGCGACCCCTCGACTTTATTTTCTCAAACGCCACCTTGTGGACGATTCAAAGCCTCCAAAGTCCAAATTATTCGACCTGTTACAATTGGAATGTTCTTTGTGCTTCCTTTGTTAGTGGTATTTGCATGTACTAGTACATGTATTTTCATGTGTGGTACCTTCCCAAGTAAATATTTCACAGAAATGGGCTCAAAAATGTAAGTAACTCTGTCGTTTAGTATTGGTAATGGCAATGTCATAAGATAGCTGTCAGATGCCGTTTGGCCTTTCAGTTGCTTTCAACTTCATGTACATTATTTAAAATTCCAACATGAGTGTTGATTTAGGCCTAGAGCTTACAGGTATTTCGGATCCATACCTAACAAATACTGTGGCTCCAAAAAGTATTGACAAGAGGTGATTTTCATGGATAATGGTTAAAAAAATTGCAATAAATAAAAACTGAAATGTACATTTTGTGTAGAATTATGCACTTAAACTTACCTTAAACTTTGAAGCAGTTGTAATAAGCATGCACCATTTAAATAAACTTAAAAAACATTAAAATCAACAAGTAAAAAAGTGTTGGCAATGTATGGCAATCTATGGCAAAAAATACAATGGAGGATACGTTCAATGTCTCCTCCTGTCGAAATTTCCTTACCCAGACTTTTCTTTTATGGCGCGACATATTCTCATATGTTCTGGTAGTCCTGATATAATCACTTAAATGAAGATTTTCAACGCTACACTATCCCATAAAGCCCCAAACCTACACCACTACCACCGCCATGTTAAACTCTATGGCGGAAGCAGTGCTGATGTTTGGGGCTTTATGGGATACGGTAGTGTTGAAAATCTTCATTTAAGTGATTATAGCAGGACTACCAGAACATATGAGAATATGTCGCGCCATAAAATAAAAGTCTGGGTAAGGAAATTTCGACAGGAGGAGACATTGAACGTCTCCTCCATTGTATTTTTTGCCGTAGATTGCCATACATTGCCAATACTTTTTTACTTGTTGATTTTATT
>JAQGAF010001231.1:0-33664 GCA_034687865.1 Kryphioiulus occultus | reverse complement strand
TACGACCCCCCTACCACTTGGCATTTATTTGCTGACTGTAGGGTACTGAGTTGAATTGAATTGAATTGAATTGAATGCATTAAATTACCGCATAGTTTGAAATCTCTTTTCTGGAGCTTTTCTTCAAGCATTACAATTTTCTCTAAGCCCTTTCCAGCGCAGCTACCAGGTCTAAACACAGTGTATAATTTACTCCGTGCCATTTAAACAGCATCAGAAGTGCATTAGGAGACCGTTTCGAATATACACAGGCAGTGCATACGCACATCCAATTCCACCAATCTCCTTAAACAAAATTCATTGAAGTAAGCCAATGTTCGTTTTATGTCAATGTCTTTAGGGAAACAGTTTGCCATTGCGTGCAGACATGTCAAATTGGTGCTAATCACAGATGGCTCCATGCCAATGGCGAGGACGTCATTTCTCAACGCCTTGCCATGGAAGACCTAGGTTGAAGTTGTCATTACGCAAATGGTCGGGTATGAAAATGCCTTAATTAAATTTGCGATGACACTTTGCGAGAGCAGGTGGGCTGGATGGGGAATAATATACACCAACGTTGCAACTCAGCAAGCTGGCAAATCGACACGTGGCTAAAAATCAATTCTTGTCATACTAACAGCCCTGCCTATATCGTAAACAGCCAAATTACATTATCTTCAGCTTTAACTATAGAAAAGCCCGAAAAAATTCTCATGTTGTAAGGCCTTGCTTGAAAATTAAATGGATCGTTGATTAAAACGTCACCATACGATATGGTGATAAGATCAAAGGGGCCCGTGCATGTACAGTATATACGACGTCCAAGGATGGAGGGGTGTAGAGGTTCCCAAAAATCATTCAATCATGGATTACAGGGGATTGGGGTCAAACAGCTAGGTATAACCACTCACGAAAGTGCATTTTGTTGAGTATATAATCAGACATGCTCATTTACTAAGTACATAATCAGACATCAAAATTGGTGGTCTTTCATGAGAAGCATTTGAAGTTTCAAAATACAATGAAACCCAACGGAAAACACTAAAATAAAACTAAAAAATGACAAGTCTCGTGACTCGTACAACAAAATGAAAACCCACTCAAAAATAGTCGTCACCCCCTTCATCATGAACCAATAACTCAAATATCATGAATATTGAGTTATGACGTGTTGGAGCAAATGAAAGAGTTAGTTGGTTAATATGACCTTAATTCAGACATTCAACATTTCAGCAGAATAAGAAACAGGGGCGTACAATTGTAGAAAATAATGGAAACGTTAACAGACTGGGAAATACAATTTGTTGATTTTGTTACAAGATTTATGGCGCTGGAAGGGCAATTTCAATACTACCCTGGTTAGCAAAATCTCCAGATAAAGTATCAACAGTTTCGATGCTTTAGACTCACTTATAAATTATTGATGAAATTCCATTAGAGAACGTTCAAAACTTTATAACTAGCCAATTCTTACACGAGTATTGCAATATTGAAGGCAAAAACAACAAATTAATGAAAATAAATGTATCAATGTCAAGAGTTTCCATTACATTTGTCCAACTCTTCTGTATACGGAAATAGGACGTCAAGAAGGGGAAAGGTAGTCCATTTTGGACGAATAAGGATCTGAATGGTAGAGGGTCAAAAGTTGACTTTTGGAACATTTGATAGCATTTCTCAATATAACATACCTGCAAATCGCAGTGTCAGAATGAAGAATGCTGTAACTACAAATACATTTATTATAATTAAAATATCCCATTTTATTAGTGGTTTCATTCTGGATGAGAGCTTCCTTCGAAAATAACATGTAAACTGCCTCCTCCGTAGATATTTGGAATCTTTTTCACATTAAAGGTGATTATTCGATATTTGCATAAATGCTAATAGATTTACGTGCATCTCATTTTCACTGGCAAAATTTTATTGGCAAAGAACATTCATAACAGAGCTTATAATATTGGCAAAAGTTTCTTCTAAACTTTTCTAATTTTGCCAAAGCCGAAGTGATATCAGAAGTATGCATTGTTTATAATGGAGAATATCTGAACCGACATATTAGACATTCACAGAGTACCAAGAAATGCCATTTTATGCGCAACCGATCCCCTTTCCCATAATGTATGCATTTTGAATATGTGACGGTATATCAAATGACAGTTACTAAGAGAAGAGTGATGGAGGATGAGGCGGGGTGCATATACAGACAATAGAATTTACAAAATTAATGATTTTAGAGCCATTTCGGTTGGCTAGCAGCATCAGCATCGTTTCAATTCCCCAGCGCCAGAAAATGAGCCGAGGCAATTGTCTTTATAACTGCAATTTTGATGAAAGAGCTGACTGGCTTTGATAACAAACAAAACATTCAGCATCCTTCCTCGTTCAAAAATCGTTTAATATTTACACGAGCCATTTAACTTCGCCATCCATTTGCTCTCGCCTCCATTCCTTTTTCGGGGAATATTTTCATAAGAAAGAAAATAACGAAAAATCGATGCCAAAAAATGCAACACACGAAAGCATACTTGTTTTGTAGGGGGGAGTCGCGTATAGAGAATTCGCAATGATTATTTGCTCTGCCATGTTGACATCTGTCATTTACGGTAGATTTTCCCCAATTTCCGCAGATTTACCCAATATACGAGTCGGTTTAAATAAAGGCCATTATGGGTTAAGCGATTATACTCAGTTCAGGAATTCACATCAACCTTCTTGATTGTCGCTTTAAACGTGCAGGACGTTCCAAAGATGGATTAATAAAGAAAAGAAACGACAAGGAAAAATTCAACTTCCAATCTGGCTTTGCCAGTTTAAAGTTTCACATGCTTAATGCTTGAAACTAATTAAAAGAAATTTATATGAAATGGAATCTTCAATTTCTCGTGAATTCGTGTCATTATTTTTGTATAAACTTCGGTAGAACGCCTGCCCCAAATGTGCACGACTTATTTATATTTCAACACTACTATACTTGACCAGTATACAAGAATGACGACTGTCCTAGCCATTGTAATTTATCCAAGCTTTGTTTAAAATAACCTAACAATTAAATTCCTGATTAAGCTGCCCCTTATCGCCTACAAGCCGTTAGGAGAAGCCCACTTTCTCATATTGTCTATGCATGAGCAGGAATTATTCACACTGGATATACATGTACACGTATTAAACAGCCTTATACTTTAATAAGCTACTTAAGCATGTACATGTACTGTATATCCATGGCTGTTTTCATTACAAATACTGACTTCACGGTAATGTTTAAGAAGAACGAAAATCTGTATACACAGTATATGCCTGGTACCGATATATTTTTATGGCAAGCCATGAGTGAATATTTTTAAATGTGAAAGGCGTTGTGATAAGGAATTCTGAAGAGATTCTTTGTCAAACTGGGGATACATGTACATGAACATGTATTACAGGTAGCACATCCTTATTTTTTAAAAAAATGTAATCATGGTTATAAACTATTCAATGGCAGTTCTTATAACCAATACTGACTTCAAGCTAATGTTTCAGAAAATACACTTTAAAGATCGAAAATTTGAATATGTGCAAGAAACCAATATATTTTTATGGTAAGCCATTAGTGGACATTTTTAAATGAGAAAGGCGCTGTGATAAGGAATTCTGAAGAATATTCTTTGCTAAAATGAAATCAATGTTCTTCAAAATACCTCTCACTAGAATGCATCATGCCCCAATTTGAGGAATGGATTCTTCGCTATGGAACCAACGGCCTCTGTTCACCGTGAAACTGCTGGGAATTTTCGTTTCTTGCACTATTTGCATATAATGTATAATGTCTATACACGCGTTTTTCTCTGGGATATTTTCTTCAGCCATGCAAACCAAACAGGAAATCACTATCGAATTCTTGATTACCCAAAGAGAAATGTGTTCACGCTTGTATGCTCGTCCGAAACATTGAAAGACGAAAGGAAGATGCTATTACATGCAGATAATGCACATGCGCACCGTGAAACCCATTGCTTTTTGTGGTGCTGTTTGCAACAGACCACCATAATCCTCTGAAGAACATGAATCCACCAGAATCACATTAGGGGAATTTTGAGCGGGAGGAATGGAGAAGGCTGTATACTACATTATGTATTTATAACACTGCATGTCGTAGACGCCATTGTCCTTTTGCATGGGAAGGCACGTGCAGTCTCATTTTCAGAATGGACTTGTTTTCCCTCCAGGGGACCAATGGCTTATTGATCTAATTTTACCCCATATGTTCTCATAATTGTTGGCCTGTGTTCCATTTAATTGCTTTAATTGCTTTATACATTAATCAAAAATAGTACAAATGGATGCAAGAAATCGTTAAACACTCCCTAAGTGAATAGTAGAGAAGGACACCTGGGAAAACAGTGACTTATTCAAGTAAATTGACCAGAAACAGTTTACTGTTAAAATGCTGATTTTCCGTTAATCAATATGGTACATGATATGATAGTTGTTAAGTTAAATTAGATGGTTAAATCATAGTAAGAAGTAATTACTTTTTGTGTAATAAAATACAACTACTTGGTATCAACCATCATTGAATAACCAAGTTTTTTTTAAATTTTTTAGTTACAATTTTCAGTTTTTCCCAGCCTTGCAGAAAAAACTGGCTGCAAAGTGATCGACTGCAGACAAACTGATTGCATACTCATAATACATACTGCATTTGTTTCAAATATAGCCAGTTTGCACCTAGTTTTGTTGCACTTCATGGTAACTGATTGCTAACATGTCACAAAAAAGGCCATTACTGATGTTAAATTACCTAATATGAGATACCATTGCAGCGAGATATTCAACCAGTCTGAAACCACAACGGAAATAACCATATTTTATTAAATGTGGTGTTATCTGTTTGCAAACTGCGAACATTTTCCTTCATATTTTAATGGCAAAATTTCAAACAGTTTACTACAAATTTGCAATCAATAAAATACAGCTAAAACACAATTGCCAACGGCTTCAGTGACTTTTCAGTTAATTTACTATCAGCAACTGGTTTCTATTTAATCGCAATTACAGGGGTACATCAACAAAGTGATGGAGTTTTCTTCCAATATACCGTTAATTTCGCAGTTTCCATTCAGTTTATACCTGTTTCCAATCAGGTTTCACATAAGGGCATGCTATATGATGTAATGCGACCCTTGAATAATACCGTAAATTTCAACAAACTGACACTGATACAGAAACGCGCTAGGGCAATAAGTTGGACATACGTGTACGTCGATTAATGAAGATTTGCTGGATTCTTAATATCGTAAAAAATAACGATCCATACTGTAAACATTACATTATTCACACTTGCCAGTATTATGGATCAGTACCGCTTGAAGGATTAGGAACAGTGCAATGTCAATGCAAATACAAATGATGCACGATTAACATTATATGCATGCAGGCAATATACATCATAAATATGCGTGCATATCAAATTGCGCTGTACTTCAGTATTCGAGTACGACCACCAGTATTGCAATCTCACATCACGAAGCCGGTATTCAATAATGCGATGCTATGGCAGGGAAATTGGATCATTCCCCATATCGTGCCAGAATGTGAATCCCATTGATTTAAAGTGCGTCGCCAAAGAGGAATTTCCTCGCTATCAGAAGTTATAACAATACGTAATAAATAATATTCCAAGAATGCGATAGATCTAGCATCAGCAGCATGTAGAACTCGGTTTTGCGAAAACAGCATCCAGAGTTCAATTTGCAGTTTGATTGTTAACTCGGAATCGCTTGATTCAATTGTGTTTCGGGACGATAGATGTAGGTTCTATTTCATTTAAGAGTTTGCAACGAAAAAATCGAGAGAAAACGGCTAGCTGAATGGAAATAGAGCTAAGATATTCAATGAGATCTGCTGAATAATAAGGCGAAGATGTAGACAAGAGCTGCCGAACGACAACTGCATTCACATAGCCCGTAGGTGGGGGAAAACTAATTTTCAAATATTTGAAATTGTTTTCACTGGGTTTTTTTGCGCTCTTTTCTAAGCTTTAAATTTTAGGAGATGGCGAATTCAATTGCCAGTCCGCAGGCAAAAACGTCTGCAGCAACTTCGAGCAATTGACCGAAAAAAACTAAATCAGGACGGAATACAGCTGCATAATACGATCAAGATTACCAACAAACCAATTTTGATAACAAAGCAACACTTTAAATATTTGTGCAAATCCATCTGAGTAAGAAATTTAATTTGGTTGAAAACAAATCATGATTCTAAAGCTATACCTGTACTGTGTGCGAAATTCTTCTTCACAATTTTGATAGATCGCATAAATAAAAGTTGTAATGTTAAATGATTCGAACCTAGCATTTGTAAAGTAGTGCCAATCTGGAGGACGTACCTTTACGTTTTCTCAGCTTCTTTCAATGTTCCCAGTTCCTTTAAGTTTTCTTAGTTCACTTCTGAGTGCTGGGAACAAGGCTGAGTGCAAGGAACTTTCCTTGTAGATTTCTCAAGTCCCTTTCAATTTTTACAGTTCCTTTTACTTACAGCAGTAATTTTCAGTTTTCTAAGTAACTTTCAGTTTGCTTAGTTGCTTTCAGTTTTTTCAGTTGAAACCATTAATAACTTAGAAGATATTGCGAGGAGTATTTCCAATATGTTGTGTAAAATTCAACTCATCAGCTTTTCACCTTTATTTTGTTGTTCCCATTGTTTTGACAGATTCCAAATATTCCAAAACCAAACTTGTACATGTCGATGTCGTCAATAGCCTGCAACCCATTCCCTTCTGCCTGTATATTGATATCGAGGATGTTATTTTTGAATGACCCCTACAAGTAAAAACTATGCAAGAAAAGTGTTAAGAAAATTGCGCTTTACATAGGTTTGTTGTTCCCCAGTAGCTCACTATCTCTCCAACGAAACACAATTATCAACAACGGTGTATGCACACGTCATTTTTTTTCTTCAAAAAGGTGCAAATGAACGTGTGCATTAGACTATTAAATATACGAGCCCTGCAAGCTCTTTTTCCCGCTGGATAAAAACTAACAACAGCCTACATGAAAGGTGATTAGCAAAGTAAAAATGCACGTTTTGGTAGACGTCTAAGCTGCACGGAGAAATTAATTAAATAACTTGGAGGAATAAAAAGGTTGGAGCTGACAATTAAGGAGAATGACTAATGACTGCCGTTGATTAGCACAGTGAAGCGAAAAACAAGAGCTAGATTCTCTCCGTTACACGAAATTAATTTCTTGTAGCCCCGATATACACTACAGCTCGCGATAATATGCTGTCTAAAAGATAATATTAATAAGGGCGAAGTCTTTTTAATTTCGCTTTGAACGAATTTGACGTTGGCGAGCTCAAAGTTGTCTGCAAGTCCGAACATAATTCACACTCTTAGACCTTAATTAAGGGCTTTGTGGAAAGTGGACTTACGTTAGCTGGGGCGTAATAAATATCAGGCTCGAATAAATAACAATACTTCCGTTCGTTTCGCATTTCACAATATCTCATCGTCAATTTACCTACGCCATATAAATTATGTCCTGAGAAATTACAACACTTGAACTTAAGTATTCAGAGGAGGTGTAAATTAGGATTAATCTCGGTGAAACAGTCAACAAATTCGAGAAAAGTAGCTCATCTCAGCACTCAGAACATCCCTGTATTCAGAACAAATCTTTGAAATGTTAACTTTCTTGCATCTGACGAATTAATGAATTTGCTTTGTAATTGAAGAACATATGCGTTATCAAGATGATGTATTGTAATCATTATTTATCTAAAACGTAAAGTTTCGACAAAAATTCTGAAATCTTTGTTCAAGGATTTTTGTCTAAAATGTATCTGAAATAAAATAAAATAAGCATCCTGCTTTGAGTCGATAGGCAACATAGCTCGCTCATAATCAATGTTCTTGGAGTGAACCATATCGCTTGTGGCTTATTACGTCAACAAAAGTCATCTCTGGACCCCTTTTCCTGATTAAAATTTGAAATTTAAAGTTTTATTTTCACTTGTGAGCAAATTAAGTGAACATAGACAAATGTTTACACATTAAGTGTTTATGAAGATACAATTGTATAACCTTTTCTGCCAGTGCAGTGGTGCAATGCTGGAAAGCATCATTGCTTAAAAATTGAAGATATGAAACATTTTGCGTGATTTTCCAATGTTAAATTGTTAAAGCACATGGGCACTATCACAAAACGTAGAAAAATCAACTAGCTGTTTTTCATCTTAATCTTATGTATTTTCACTACTAATGATTTTCGTTATTAATAAAACTTATTTAATTATTTTAGTATTTTATTTTATTTTGATATTTTTTTAAATTTTTAAATGTTTAAAGATATCTCTAGAAAAGTGGTCCAGAGATGACTTTTGTTATACTACTGTTAATCTAAGCAGACAATATTGTACTTGTAATTCTTTCTGAGAATTTATTTCGAAGTTTTGGCATGGCAGGTTATGAATTGGCACCAGTCAGATTCATTGAGTGACTTCACTGCCATGTACCAAACTACTATTCCAGAAATTCGAAATATTTTCTCAGAAACCTTTGCTAATCGCAAATTAACCGTTGTTAGATTAATCACATCCTTTTCATAAACAGTTTAAAGATACTAATCGATTAACCACGATGATGACGTCATAGGGCAACCATAATATGGTTGTCAGAATTCTCACCTGTTACACTGTACTCCCCTGTAAACTATACATTCAACGGACATCCAATAGTTAAATCAGTTTAACTCAGATAATCTCGGTGACAAACACACACGTTGGTTTGAGAAAAAAATTCCGAAACTACCATTCCTAGTTTTTTTCTCACAAAATCCCTAATCTTTCAATTACGTCAAACCGTTTCTTGACTTCGCTAAGTTGTTGCACGTAGTTTTCTCAAATTGCTGAGCAGCCCCCTAATCTTCATTTTCCCTAAGTATTTAATATTCCAGGGGCCTACGTGATGCGCACTACTTATCCGAGATGAGAGTAACTATTAATCCTAGGCAACGCTTACAGGCTCAGACCTTCTCATTTTAAAAGCAGTCCTTAAGACCATAAACACTCAGGAGCCTATGTGCATCTGGTTATTTTTGATTCGAGCGTGGTCTCGAAAGCTGCTAAAAATTAAATGCATTTAGGCAGTTTAAATACCGGAGTTTCCTTAAGCGAGCTCTTAGCGCTGAAATTTCACTCGTCAAATTGTATAATAGCATTGCAAACCTTGTGTACCGACCCATTTCGAAAATCTTAATGCAAATCATAACAGCACTCAAAGAATGAAAATACCAGACTCAAAATGTGCTTACATTTAATCCAACTTTAAATTTGTGCGCCTGCACCCTCCGAAGTTTAATATTCAATGTCTAGACTGGAGAAATGACGATAAACCTAGCTAGTAAACTACTGTATATTTAAACTTAGGAGAATTCTGAGCACAAAGCCGAAAAAAGCAGCTGTACTACAGAATAGTTCATGTTCCGCCATAGACTCCATGAGAAATTTGGCTACTCCTAAGGGCTCGAATGCTTGCAGTGATTGTCTGGCCGTACGTACTTTTTAACTTACAAATACACTTACTACTGTATAATCGATTTCCATTTTATTTTATTCAGTTTATTTTTAAGTCGCCCAAAAATTATCATTCCGGATATAGTACTGATTATGCCCTGCTCCAAATATGAGCAAAGTTTGTATCTTTCAACCCCACTTGTCTAACATACAGTGTACCTGCTTTTTAATTTTTAACATACTATGAAATGCATCACATAAACAAACATTTTATCGAGGTTAGTTTAGTTTAGGTTAGAACCGTGGTATTCAAACTTCGAAACCCCATTAAGCTCTATGCCACAAATTTGATATTTTTGGAACACTGAACCCTATAATAAAGGTCATTTATACTTAAGAAAATTAGAATTCTTCATTTCAATTTAATCTAGATCAAAATTAATATTTGATAGCTGTCTATTCTTATTGTTTTATTTTTAAGTAATACCTTAACTTACTATGTAATGTGTGTTAAACCAAATTTCATCGAATGATACAAGTACACACTCAGTTCAAATTCAGTACTTAAGAACTGCTTACATGCAAACGTCACAATAATAAATTCTAAAATAACAATTGTTATAAAAACTTATAGAACTACTGAAAGTTCCATGGAACCCAATTTGTGTAATGTTTTAACATGCTGTGTAATGTGTGTTAAACCAAAATTCATCGAATGATTCAAGTACACACTCACTTTAAATTCAATACTGAAGAACTGCTGAACAGTCAAAACAATAAATTAAAAAATCACAATTGTTACAAAATTACGGAACCATTGACAAAGTTCCATGAAACTCAATTTGAGTAATGCATTAACATACTGTGTAATGTGTGTTAAACAAAAATACATCGAATGATACAAGTAGACAATCAGTTTAAATTCGGTACTGAAGAACTTAACATAGTGTGTAACGTGTGTTAACCCAAAATTCATCGAATGATACAAGTAGACAGTCAGTTTAAATTCAGTACTAAAGAACTGCTGAACAGTCACAATAATAAATTCTAAAATCACAAGTATTATAACAAGTTATGGAAAAAAATTAAAAAGTTCCATGAAACCGGAATTTGAACATCACTGGGTGAGAATAAACCCAAAAAAACAGAAAGCAATGAATAAATGGCAAATAGTCAGTACAAGTGACATGTACGTGTAGATAAATAGGGTTGAAATATTCAAATTTTGTGCACATTTGGAACAAGGCAGTTCCCTTAGTTCACGATATCCAAAACTTCAAGTTCTGTTGCTTATCCATGTCGAGGTCAAACTTAGCTTTTTTAATATCAAATGAAGTGCACGTTCGATACCAGCATTAAACTGGGTTACGTGCTATTTTAGGGTTTTTATGCGAGTAAACATTTCACGAACATGTGCAGCGAATTAGCAAGGACCACTTTACGTAATCTGGGCAGATTTCGTTTAACGACTCTGATAAAAGTTGGCGGTGGCTCGAAAAATAAAACCGCATTTTATAGTGGGCAATTAAGGCGTTTTATTGGTTGGTCATCTCGTTGGGGATCATCGTGGATTCAAGGGGTAAATTACAACATTCCATTTTACGGGCATAGGGCCGATCGCCCAGCCAATCATAAGTAGATTTGGCTATGGTGGGTTACATTGCCTAAACGTTCAAACAGATTTTTCAAATATTTATAACAGCAATGAATTTTTCTAAATGTCAATTTCCCAAATCGTGAGAATTATGCGTGTTCAAAATAACGAGAAACCAAGCGTAATTTGTTTATTGCGGTAAAATTGCGTCCTAAAAATATTTTTTTTTTAATTGTAGTAATGAATGTTTGCTCAATTTATTTCCTTAACCATAATAAGTGCACTGCAGATGTAGGATTCGTGGAAATTCAACATGCAACATACAGCATACAGCATAAACTATTCTGGCCCATCAAAAATTCACATAAATTGTGAATTTTTTGCCCATTACAATTTAGTTAATTCTGTATAAAGAATATATTAGCCAACGTTTGTTTTTGCCAATTCGATAATAAAACGTTTTACTTCATTAGGTTTGCTAGAGTGCACATCAAATTCGAGTAATAAAGTAATAAAATTTATACTGTAATAAAGTTAACATTAGCAATTTGAATAGCTTAAAATGGCTTCACTGCATAGCACACTAGCCAGCGGTGTTTGCCTGCCTTCGACTTTTTGAGAGGCAGCTGAAGATGCGCAAACGTTTCATATTTCGAAAGTCATAACTGCATGACGTGGGCAAGAGTACATCCTACTGTGAATTGGATTTCATGGCACGTAAATACGTTTTTGCTTCACCAATTTGATCAAAAGACCGTGACGGGTTTATTTATTAATATATTGCCGATCCAATAACACGGATTGAATTAATCGCAATTTTCATATAATTGCAATACAGCTTTATATTCAGCACATTTTTATCTAACTTGGAAAAGATAAATAACGGTGACATTTTCAAATTCGAAAATAGGAGCTTAAGGAAATAGACGAGGTGCGAAGAATGGCGGTAAAAGCGAATGGGAAATTGCACGAAAATGAGCAAAGAACTTTTCCAAAATCAAAATTTCGTTTAGAGACCTGCATTCATGAGCCCCATTGAAAAAGAGGCTTTGGGGAGAATGATGAATTGCGCAGCCCGGGATTTTTTTAATCCTGCCATTAAGAATACTGACGCACCGGCGGTAAACACTGGAATAAATCACCAAAACATGGTGTGTGCCATAGCCTCACTCAAGGGGGCGCTGCTCTCCGTCTTCAAACCTTTCAACTATGGACAGCAATCAAAAATATCAGTCTAGTCTTTAGAGCTTTTAATTAAGAATGAAAGATACTGGAGAACATGACGCTAAATGAATATAAAACGAATATAAAACACTGCATAGTACATGTTTGAATGCACTTAGCGTTTAGTTTCCATCCGACTGCCAGAGGGCAGCACAGTGGCGACAAAAGTTGCATATGATATTCTCAACCATTATTAATATGCACTTATTCAAATACAGTCTGCGAGACTGTCAACATGCCCTTGTCATCGGGTATTCACTTTTAAATTATTTCAAATATTTCCAAATGTCAGGAGGTATTTCGTTCTCAGGTGTGACTTATCACCTAAAGATGCAAGCATCATAATCTTACAAGTGGTTGTCGCCTCTTATTATAATGCATAGTTGCATCCATGTTGCCTTTAAATAACTTACAGTTTTCCATTGCAATCTGTTTCCTTACTGTGGTTATGTGCTTCAGTTCTACGTGGGACTGTACATAATCTTTCACGTCATATAACTGCACATTCCAGCAATAATTTGGTATTTTGCACTTATTGGTGTACTTCATCGGTTATCTAAACATACATCAAGGTTGATCCCAGCCTTAATGGCAAGGCTGGGATCGACTCGTTAAAATTCTTGAACATTCTGATTGAATTTATGGCTTCAAGTGGTTTTGGAGATCAAAATATGTACAAAATAAGTTTTATAGAAGTTCCTATAAGTTCATAGAAGAATGTCACGTGTCCTAGCTGTCCCAAATTATTACCTGTCTATTTATGCAATTTTGGTATTTTTTTTGTTATTTGGGTTTAACCTTACTTCATTAAAACCAATCTTAAAACGTGATTTTCTTATTTAGCTCCCCAACCACCAGGCAATCGCTGCCATCCTACAAGCCGTTAGGAGAAACCCACTTCTATAGTGTCTATGACGGAGCAGGGTATATTCTGTAGTGTAGTGTTTTGCTAACCAGGGACGATGTTGAAGTAGACCTTCCAGCTCTTCAACAAAAGTATGCCAATACAAACAAATTCCATTGCCCAGTCTGTTTTCAACATGTGAGATTCCCATTGCCGTGCCTGACAGAGGCATGCATCTTCGTGATCACGGCATCTGATCTAGGTTCAATTTCTTGAAAAGCGAGTCAGCATTGATTCTCAGTTTTTGGGTTTTCTTCTTCTTTGACTTTTGGGTTTAACCGTACCTTATTAAAACTAATCCTAAAACGTAATTTTCTTACGTTATTTACGCTAAAGATTATTTAACACGAGCCGTTAGGAGAAACCCACTTTCATAGTGTATATTGCGGAGCAGGGCATATTCGGTAGTGCAGTTGATTTTGCTAACCAGGGACGATGTTGAAGTAGCACTTCAAGCTATTAAAGAAATGCAAGTCAACACCAACAAACGTTTTTGGTATTTGGGTTTAACCTTACCTTATTAAAACTAATTTTAAAACGTGATTTACTTATTTAGCTGCCCAACCACCAGGAAATCACTACCATCTTATGAGCCGTTAGGAGAAGCTCACTTCCATAGTGTCTTTGGCGGAGCAGGGCATATTCAAGAAATGTAAGTCAACAGTAACAATTACATTGCCCAGTTAGTTTTCAACATGTGAGGCTCCCATTGATGTGCTTGACAGAGGCATGCATCTTCGTGACCACGACATTTGGTCAGGGTTAAATTTCTTGAAAAGTAAGCCAGTATGGATTTTCAGTTTTTTTTATCTGAGTTTAACTTTACCTCATTAAAACAACGAGAAGCCCACATCCATAGTGTCTATGGCGGAGCAGTAACGTAGTTGATTTTGCTAGCCAGGGACGATGTTGTTTTCAACATGTGAGGTTCCCATTCATCCCAGCATCTTCGTGACCACGACATCTGATCAAGGTTCAATTTCTTGAAAAGCGAGACCAGTTTTCGATTGCTCAAGAGTGCGTCCAGCATCCATTGTGCTGCTTGAGAAAACCGGATTCTCCAAGAGCTGGATGTTTGGAGGATCAATGGCAACGTTCGCATAATGACAAAAGTAAGTGATAAGTGGAAAACAATGGAGTTTATCGTTTCTCGCTCTCCCCCGTGGCCTCCATGCGGGCACGTTACAACCTCTTAAATTTAATGATCGCTATATATAGCATGGCCCAATTATTTCCTCTTTCATTCAGCCAGCTTAAATAAGAAGAAGAAAAAGAGATGAAAAAGCAGAGGCAAAATGGCCGCTCCACCCCCCACAAATGGCTCGTAGCGTTGGCCCAAACGATCACTGGCCCTTGGATCGTCGCCGTTTACGATCGTGGTCGACGACTGGCCAATAGGCGGACGATCCCGAACGCCTAATGGAAGTTACCTTCGTGAAAATGGGAGCCAGTGAGGCGGTGAGAGGTCGTAAAGGCTAAATGGCCACGGCTTATTTCTCCCGAATGGCTGCCATCCTGACGTCATCAGCAGCGAGTTAGCGGTGGCGCTGCTGAGGGACCCGCCATTACGGCGCACTTAGCCCAAGCGCCGAAACTTCGCGGCACCGGAAGTGGGACGGGCCGATTGATTTGCACCAAAAATGGGCCCCTGGGAACCGCAGGCTGGCACTGGAGCCGCCATCGAAATCTGGTGGTCATGAGGCGCCACGCAGGAAAAGGCCCTAAAACACTCACTTGTCCTAGATGTTTTAGGAATTGAGCATAAGCATTGATAACTTAAGTTACATAGATACGACAGTAATCGAAAATAACATTAGTAAATTGCTGAGCGTCTTACATTGGCTGAACGATTTCACGTGATTTGCACTTGAGCGCCACCAAGCGAATGAACTGATAAATCTCACCGAAAAACAGCTATCGTGGTGTCTTCAATTGGTAGATTGATATCACGTGATTTCCACTTGAGCGCCACCAAGCGAAAGTGTCAATAAATCTCACCGAAAACATTGCCCAGGATTGCTCAAGCGATGCTATTGGCTTATTTTAGAGCCCTCCTTAGGATATGAGTAAACCTATCATATCATATCATAGCAATGTTAAATTCCTACAATTTC
This sequence comes from Kryphioiulus occultus, assembly GCA_034687865.1. Taxonomy (NCBI): domain Eukaryota; kingdom Metazoa; phylum Arthropoda; class Diplopoda; order Julida; family Julidae; genus Kryphioiulus; species Kryphioiulus occultus. The sequence continues at coordinate 18,345 of JAQGAF010001231.1, read as the reverse complement.
CTAGCTTTACGAAAAAATATTGTGAATTGAATATTATTATGTTCATTATTTAGGAAGAAAAAAAATTATTGTATTTTTCGCTCATTTACTTGTTGTGGAATGCGTTATACAACACAGGAATGAGCGGCAAATACAATAAATTTATCTAGACAAAAAGGACGACCATCAAAGCACCGATGTCAGAATCGGTGCGCAAACAATTTCGAATTGCACGACAGACGTAGAGGCAGCTCCTTGACAAACAACAGGAACAGAAGGGGATCCGAAACACTACCTTGAGGTACATGTACTTCAGATTGCACATCGACCCAACCAGATTCGTTGGCAAAGTATATGAAACAGCCTCGTTACCTGTGAATACAACCTCTTTTCCTGTGTCTTAATTTGCCTGAATGTCATGTGCAAATACCGGTAGACCAGCTGTGTTTGGCAGGATCCGCCCTTTATTAAACCACTATAACTGACCCCCTGTCTGGAGGTCATATAATCCTCGCATTAAACTGAAATATAGCTACAACTCACCTCATAATAATAAAAGGTCCAAACACAACATTGTATAACTGCAATTAAAACTTCCCAACAAAACTGAAAATATTAATTGATGCAAAAAAATAGAATAAAGGGAATAGAATCACATATTCACGTGCTTTGAACACATTTTTCCAAAATGTGGTCATTGTAACCCTGATTAGTATATATGGTATATACAGCGTGTATATATTTGTAATGAGGGTAGGACGTTTTGATCATCTTGTATATTATATTTTGCTATAATATATCTCAGATACATATACTTGTACATATGCTAAGAATTAAACTTCTGAAGTTTGGCAGTTGTCATATTTAAGCAATGCAAATTATACTGTCGACCAGCCAAGAACATGAGAAAATTGCATTACATGACAGCTTTAAATCTTACGAAATGAATAGCGAGATCTATTGATAAAAAACCTGTCAGCTAAATGTCACCGAATACGTTTCAGGAAGATCGTTGACTGGTGATATATGTAAATTCACGCTTAAAATATAAATGATTTATGAAATAGCTAAGTGGCCTTTAAAGGAACAAAAATATGCATTCCGTCTTAAGACATAACACGAAGCAAGGTTTGAAGTAGTGACATGCCAACAAAGAACAAGCTCCAACACTTCAACTTGTAACCTTGTAAAACTGACTTTTATAGCTAGGCCCAGATCTATGGAACTTGCTTTATGTACATGTATACGTGGACTAAAAAATATTTATGATGCAAACATTTCTCAAAAAAAATTCCAGAGCATTGATTTCCAGATAAAATATATGTACGTTTCAATGTTGAAATAAGTTAAGTACATGTATATAGTGATGTAAGTTAACTGTATGGGTATAGAAACCACGTTGTTTGCAGTCATTTCATCGATTTCGTGTTGTTCTAAAGATGTGACCCCAATCTAAGCTGGGGAAGCAAAATATCGTCTTGCCTTTCAAAATAATTATTTTATTTTGGGCATAGGCTTGTAGCATGCATGGAATTGAATCTTTCTGTCTTTTTTTGCTCAATTTCATCTAGCAAAATTGAGAAACCGCATGTGCTTCTCTTTCCGCAGAAGGGAGAGAGAGAAGGAGAGGAATAATTGCAAAGAAAAACATTGGCAATGAGAAAACGGAAATATTCAATTTATGCTGATTGTTTGCATTTACATGCTGTGTAGGCTTACGGCATAACAACGCGAAACGTTGTATGTACATGTATTTAGCAGAAGTTGCTTTTGAAAGAAACGAGCAGCCTCCATCTCGCATTGCTTCAGACAACAGCCATGAATGATATAAAAAAATTACTCCAGAGAAATGAGTTAGCGATCGTGTAACCAAAAATAAAAAGAAAAAAAGCAGTAGATTCCAGACAGAAACAATGATTTTTTGCTCCGTTATTTATGTCTGAAAACACATGTCATGCGTGCCTAAATGTACATATGGCAGATAATGGCGCAACCCAAATGCACTCTCGAATCTGCTGGCTCTGCGTAGTTGAAAGATGGAAACAACTAATTCCTTGAAACCATGTTTACAGATATAAATGGTAATGCATTAATTTATTCTCAAATGCAAAATTTAATGTACCCAATACAGCGCATGAACCGCTTCCCTTAGGAAATGTCACGTGCAATGGCATATTCAAAACGGATTACAAGTATTTACATCTTCACCCCATTTTATATATGATTAAAACATGCCATTGTAGTTCGTGGGCATTGAAGAGCACATTTTACAATTTATATTTCATGCATTTTAAAATATCAGAAAGAAGCTTTGCTAGATTTCATAATTTCAATATTCAAAATCCCAATTCTGAATGTAAAAACTTCTAAAATATTCAATAAATAAATTAGAACTGGCAATGAAATAAAGTTTAAAATTTAAAAATACTTCAATTTCATTCGGTTCAATGCAGCACACAACTTTTGTTAGTATTTAGTTTCAAATAAATTGTGAAATACAACAAGTCAGTATATTTTATAATACGTTATAAAATGCATTAATGAAATGCATTTTATTTAGATTACCAAATGTATTTCGTGTTGCGATAAAAACGACAAATGCATTTCGTGTTGCGATAAAAACGACAAATGCATTTCGTGTTGCGATAAAAACGACAAATGCATTTGCAATATATTTTGCACTTCGTAATGCATTTATAATGCATTTGAAATGAGTTTCCCTTCCATGTGGGTTTGAATATAATACCCATTTGGAATATTCCCTGCTCCTAAATGCTCGTAGGCTAGCAGTGATTGTCAGTCGGTATGGGGCAGCTAAATCAGAGATTACATTTTAGGTTAGGTGACACATGTATAGCAGGCAGTATAGGGAAGTAACCCAATGATGCATTTCACAGCAATACTTTAATTCGAGGTTCAAATGATGAACATGGTGTTCGATTCATCTCTAGGGCATACCAACCGAGATGCGAACGCCATATAGATCGAGAACTTTGCAATAAAAATAATTCACAATTTTGTTCTGAAAAATCTACACAAGCCCAGCAACAGACGTATTGAGTTTGAAATCCGACAATGATCCATACTACTACTACTCATGCTGTTCTAGCCAACTCCGTACACTGCTTATAAATTATTAAAAATTCGGTTATTTTTAAACTTGGAAATCCCGAACAAATTTCCCGCAACCTTATTTATTACGAGTTATCTGCTTCGCGTGCTGATAAATATCTCACGTTCGGCATTTTTTGGTCGAATTACTGTAATTTATTGTGGTTAAGCCCTTGAAATATTTACGCCGCATCGCATTGCATTAATAATAAATTCAATCACGAAAATAAAGGGTGATGTACAACCACAGTGATGTTGGGTTGAAATAAAGGCTACGAGAAATGCAGTTTGGATCGTTTAAATCCGATCAAGTTCTTTCATCTGAAAAGTTCTTTTTTACAGTTGGTTGGAAACAATATTTAACAGCAGAAACTTTGAAATTTCTAACAGGATGATAGCGGCAAATGTCTAGTACTTTAATTTTATATCATAGTTTAGAAAGATCAATTGAGGCTGTACAAACATAAAACAGCCCAGGCCTATTCTAGTATTATAGTTAACAAAATTATTTGTCAACTCCGAAGAAATGGAAAAGGAAAAAAGAAGGTAACAAAGTGACACTAGCTGAATGTATTTGCACTGCATAGTTGAATATACATGTACTGTAAATATACTGGTGATTTTCTGCTATATCTATTTTTGAACACGTGGTATATTTTTCAAAAACACAAAGTACACTTTAGGATGTTGCCACCATAAAAAGTTGATGTGCAGGCATTTTTAAGAGTTTGTTATTATAATAAATGGAAAAGAAAAATTAATAGGTATCTGAATGATGTTGGGCTAATTTTATGGGTATGATTTCATAAGTTCCAGGGAAAATGTATTTAAACGTATCTGGAAATTGAATAAATTAAATCCATTTTATAAACGAATTACTGTTTGCTATTTTCTTCAAATTCTCATTTCCATAACGAAATCAGGACGAAAAAAATTAGCATACAGTGAACAAGAAATCACTATCCTATAAAGTAAATGTGCATGTATAGACACAAACTGTATCAGGTTTAAATGAAGAATCCAAGAGCTGATCCATGTTTGGTTTTGTTGGGCTTCTTTTATGGACATGATTGCATTGCTGTAAGTTTACGAAGGGAACTAATTAGGAACTAAAAAGGAACTAAATTGAATTAATTATATACCATTTCCAAATACGGTTTGTTTTGTTTTTCTTCAAAATCTCATAATCCGCAACCTTTCTAAAAATTGAATAAATTACAGCACATGTAAATATACATTTATTTTCTGAAAGAACGTTTGTTTGCTTTTCCTTCAAAGCTTCATTTCCATAACGAAAACAGAATCAGCCAAATCAAACACATTGCCAGAATCAGTACATGCCTAGGCAGCATCAGGTTTGGGTGAAGAATCCAAGACCTGATTCATGTGCTGTCACCCTCCCATGTGCCCATTTGGCGATTGGGTCAACAGCAAAGTCCAATTTGACTTTTCCAACGAAAACGACATCCTGGGTAATCTCTAGCAAGGGGCTATTTGGTGAACCCCACGCATTGAAATACTAGACAGAACCCAGGTTTCGACAGGATTTATTACCCAAACCGAATTCATGGCAGCGTGTGGTCGATATGTATTAAACTACCGTGGCGGAACCCGACACGAACGTGTTCATTGTTGAAATTAATTTCGAAGGGGGAGCAAAAAGTAGACGAAAATATGGTTAACAGACCAAAAACTAATAAAGCAAGTGCTGGGGCTCCAATTTATGGCCATTAGCTCCCAGCGAGGAGAGCAGCACACGTGGCGCCCCCAAAGTCCTCCATCTTGAAACTGGTAAGTAATGACCACAAAAAGCCGTTTTATCAGATTACAAAGTGTGCTTAAGATGCAATATGCTCCACCCCATCATCACTTGCACTATCACCAGAAAAGAAAGTTACGACGTGAGATCGTCTTACTTATGGCCCCAGTGCCAGGATACAAAACTATTCGGTTACGTACAAGGAAGACGAGAGATAGCAAATATGGAACAAGTTACAGGCTATAACATTAGCCGAAAAACTCGGATTACATTTTTTTCCTGAGAGCTTGATACAGCCTGGAACATATGCGATTAAGTCATTAACGCTCTACAGTATATAGACGGACCTAAATCACCAGTCTGCCTATTTATCTCTTAGTGTGGAATACTCTCACATTTGTTGCCGTCAGAACTAGGATTAATTTTTTTCAGAACAAGCCTGCAACATGTGTGATGTAAGTCATCAGCTGTCTATCTTCTGCGTAAAAAATACAGAGTAACCACTTAGGCTTCCATTATTACAATTTTTTTAAACTGGTACTTACAAGGACCAAATTTAGGAAAAAGGCAGAACTCCTAAGGATTTTCATTTCATTGAGAAACCCCAACATGATCCATAGCTGAAGCATAGTGCCATAATTTCTATTGTAATGCCCACTGGAGCATCTTTGCAGTAATATTCGTTCTCTCGCCAGATTTAATTATCAGAAACGAAAACAGCAACGTTATTATAGTATACTTGTACATGACATGAGGGGATTCGATTAATACATTCTGAGACTATGGAAAATGGAGACTACTCGCCATCTGTACGAAACCAACATTTCAGAAAGACGTTGACTGAAATGTTCATTTCGTTCACATGGTGAGTATTATACATTTTGCACGAATGTCAGCTGCGTTTTCATGGTGTTGCGATTTTACCAAAATCTTCATTTTTAAACGGCAAAATAATAATAATAACCTGCTAATTGTTGTAATTTTGGCTAATGCTGATATTATACGCCATCTTGGAAAAGCGCAGAATTCTAGAACGTCAATGTTGTCACGTTCGATGCTTACAAGCGCGTTGATTCGTTGAATAGTCACGTGTCGATACGCGTATCGACACGTGACTATTCAACGAAGCAACGCTCGTTTACAGTATGATACGAGGCTTGTTTCAATAAGCACAAAAAGAACGGATTTGGTGGCAATATTTCCACACCCCATGAGAATCTAATAGAATGTCATGCATTAACATCCATGTACATGTACCACGGCTCTTAACATATTATATCATACATTTATTACATATTATATTTTACATATTATTTACTACTTGATTATATTATATATATTTAACATACAGGTATCAAGGCTCTAACATACTATGGGTTGCCACCAAATCCGTATACCACATACTCCTTCAGCAAGCCTTATATGCATACCCAGTTCACTGAGGATTAACCAGTGGGAGCCTTTTTAGTTGGGTGTGTTTTATAAATTCTAAAATGCTTTTCTGACAATAAGCTTAGTCTCACAAGGTACAAATCACAATTTTATCAATTACGGTTATTGATTTTTGAGATCCAAACGTGATTTTAATTTCAGAAGTGATGTACACGTACGGTAGGTGGCGCCACCACTCATAACCCTTGTCACTATAAACTAGTACGTGTCGTGATAAGAGGGCTCAATTTCACTCTGCTCGCTATCAGCATCAATAGAGTCGATTTACTACTTGTCTATACTGCTGCATGAGAATATAGTACCTCTCAAAAATTGGCGAGGACTCTCCATATTATGTAATAGTCTTATTAATTAACTATTGAGTGTTTTAAGTTACACATTCTTAATTATTTAAAAAACTTACCTAGAAAATGACACGTACATGTACTGTACATGTAACGAATAATAGCCGCGATAAAATAGAAATACAAAATTCGCAAAATTCCGGCACATGCCAATAAGGTTTTCATTCGAAAGTTACGTCAAACACGCGATGAGGTGCATAGCGTCCACCAGAGGGCAGTGTGAAATTTAGCACTCTTAACCTGTTTCGTATACTACAATGCATGTATAGTATTAGTATTCTGATGGCATCGTAACATTTAAAGAGTAAATAAGGCGTAAAAACTACGATTGTTTTGAGTACAACCTTTCATGAAGTATTATCGTAGAAGTTGTCAGAACGAAATGTGTTTGGGACCTTCACGCGGTCCGAATTATCAGACACGTACGTTTCGAATTTCGGTCATGTTTGAGGCTAGAAATTTAAGATGTTGCAATTAAGTCAGATGACAGGAATTACTGTAGATGCACCATTTCGTCATGATTCAGTGACAAGGCAATAACGCATCTAAACTTTAGATGTTTCGATTTGCAGTGAATATATTTGGTTCACAAGGAAAACCAGCAGGCGGCGCTGTAACCGCTGGAATCGAACACGGTGTCTATGCAGTTAAAAGCTCAGTATGTTTTCTGGATCAGTTTATCATGATACCGAAATTATCATTCAGTGTTAACCTCAATATCAAAAGAAAGTTGAATTCAAACGATATTTACACACTGGAGAAAATCACCCAAACTTGTTCGTAGCCCGTATACCTGTAGGCTATTCAGAATTGCGCTGAACAATGTTTGGTGATTTGGTCACATGATATCAGTGGCCATCTTGGGTTTTTTCTTATGATCCAAATACGTGAAATGAAAAACTATTTCACTCTTTTCCAAAATGTGTTCACAGTATTTAAAAAAATGAAATTTTACAATGAAGGGTTTGATCTCTATGGTCAACCTGTACAATAGCTAGCCTAGATCTATCTTTCTGTGGGTTCTGAACGTTCTGACGTAGGATGACGTGACAACAGCCTCGGTTGCACTGAGGTTGAAACTGTCAGCGATTCTCTTACAACAGTTGTACATGCGAGACTGACCAGTTATGGACTTCTTCCATTGCTATCAACCATAAAATATCTGTCTTTATGTTCTACCTCTTAATGCAACCAGGAGGAGGGAAACTATTATGAATTAGCCTTCCTCTATATTTAGCGGCTGAGAGGATAGTGCCCCCTTAAAAATCAATTTTTCAAAACCAGCTGGCCTGCATGGAAAATGATTGTTTAAGGGTGAATGGCGCAACGGCACGCTGTGTACAAGTCGAAAGACTATAAGATAAACACGAGGCCTCCAACGAATGGCAGAATTATATTGCCATTGTCAGCTAAAAGAGCATCACCGTGTCCCGATGAAGTGGTAATGGCGCATGGTTTTCTATGGCGGTGAAGTCAGGACTTTGAAAGTGGATTTCCAGCTGCCAACACAAACAGGGACAAGTCAAGCTGGAAATTTCGAGCTGATTTTGGCACCCCAGAAGAATGTCAAGCAATCTCCAGGGCCCGAAGAGGATCTGGTAGCCATAAGAGCCTGGCATACCATGTTGCTCCCTTCTTCCCCGCCAATTTAACGACATGACTACACGTGTTAACACATACTCATAGCTTTTATACATTTTTAAACCTATGAATGGAATGTCGAAATACAGCTTAGAATTTTCTCGCATCGTGAACAAAACCTGTTGAAAACATTAGCCAAAATGTAGGGCGACTGCAAATTTATGATACGTGTCAATCATAACAAGCTTGAAATCAATTTTCAATAGTTCTCGCTACTTTGAAATCATGCTTTTGGCTATGCCTTACATTAAGGCCTGCTTTAAATGTGCAAATCATATTTGTATATGTATTTCAACCCTACTTGTCTACTATGCAAGATTACACCCGTCCTAGACTCCTAGCTATCGCAAGCTTTTTGATATACATAAACATTACATGATGCCCTGCTTCAAATGTTTACATAATACATGACAGTGTTCGTATTTCAACAGTGTTTGGCTAACATGCAAAAATGACACCTGTCCTAGGTTTCGCAATTTCTCATTTTTATGTTTTTGTCTTTTTAAAAGCTTTCTATTAACTTAACGTTTTTCATCTGTATGTAACGGACCTTTACAAAGTCATTTAAAATCGACTTCCCGTTGTTCTTAGTTCTGGCGATTTTGCAATCAGTTTCTGGATACACTATACAATATGCCCTGCTTTAACTGTGGACAAAAAAATTGTATTTCAACCCTACTTGTCTACTATGCAAGATGGCACCTGTCCTAGCTGTAGCAAGCTATTTGATGTACATGTACACGTATACCTTACATTATGCCCTGCATAAAATGTGCACAAAATACATGTATTTGTAATTCAAACCTATGCTTACTTGTCTACTATATACATGTATATGCAATATACATGAATATGTATTCACGTATGTTTTTGTCTTTTTAAAAGCTTTCTATTAAGTTAACGTTTTTCATCCCTGTCTGTAATGGACCTTTAAGAAGTCATTTAAAACCGACTTGCATTTGTTCTAGTTCTGAAATTTGGTACATGCAAGTAAATGAGTTTCGATATACAGTGAAACTCCTCTTGTGGAACACCTCTATAAGTGTGCATTCGTTCGTCAGGTGATTTTACTGCCCGCCTACGAGCCTTTAAGAGAAGCCCACTTTCCAATAGAGGCCATGTTGGTGGCGTATGGATACGGGGCAGATACCGTAGTATGGGAGTTTCTCCCATGAGTCTTTTTCTGTTGAAGAACGAAAAGACAACTAACTCCCAGCATAAAGTTGGGTGTAAAAAGTTGCACTTTAAAAGGCAATAAACTTCGCTCGCCAGCGCAGCTCTATTTTGTTTCATCCAGCACGCAGCCCCAATCTGCTATCGCTCTTCCGGACATGTGATAGCGCACAACCTTAAGCACTTCCGGTGGGAAGTACTCAGCCTAATGCACAGATAACCGGCAGCTTTTCTTCTGCGTGCTGTTTTCGGAGGACACGCGCACAAAAGCCCTGGGGTGGGAACAACGGAGGGCTCTGGAAAGCAATGGATCGAGAAAAGACAAAAAACAACAACAGCGCCAAAAGACAGAAACCCGGCCCTGGCCTTCAAAAAACTGGCCCTTTTCCCAAACCCCCAACAAGAAACGCATTTTACAGTCCAGTGCGTTGCGCATTCCTGCTTCCTCCCATCCATTTCCTATTATTCTTCCTCTCTTTATTTCAGCGCTCATCACCATTATCATCATCGTCATCTTTCCTTATTTCGCCAAATCCAGAGGCAAATGCCTCTGGAGACCAACGTTCGAACGGCTATCGTTGATCGGTAGCGACCGATGATCTAGGACAGCCTCTTGAATTGGGCACCCCCTGGGTTGAGCATTCTTTCATGGAGGGCTCTGGGCAAGTTTCAACACATCATCACCACATTTGTTCGAAGATTGTCAACGAACAGCCCGAAAGTACTTATCAGGGTGACTAGCTGAAGCTTGAATCCAACTTCCCTGACATTTCTAGGTTTTCCAGACACTTTTTGCAAAATTTCCAGACAGTTTTATTTTTAATCAAGCTTTTTTATGGATCCAATATAAATTTCAAATCAAAAAAGGGTAAAGTAGGGTGTCACTAATCTATTTGCATACAGTATTTATGTTCCTTATACAGGAGCATGGTAAATTTGCAACCATTGATTTCCAAGTGGCTATAGTCCCAGAATACGGTCCCAGCATAAATTGTACCATTAAATTTCCAGACATGAGGCACATTTCCCTGACATTTCCAGACCAAATAAATTTCCCTTACATTTTCAGGTTTTCCAGAAGACTAGTCACCTTGACTTATGCTTACCAAACACCCAAGTATTGCAACACGTTTTCGTGCATTTCGATTTGTATTTCAAGACTTGAATTTAACTACTGTACATGTACTGTATATACAGGTGGTCCAAAACAAGGGAAATTTGAAATGGGCAAATGAATATGGGAAATTTCGATGCTTGTGTTGCCAGATCTATGCGGCGTGTGCGCTTGACTGGATAACGTCATTGACGCCATTTAATAAAAATGCAACAATGGCGTGGTTGGTGATCATGATTGGGTGCAGTTGCCATTTTTACCATTTCCTAAATATAATTTTGCAGCAAAAAATAATTTTGTTCACATTGCTCCATTGCAAGTTCGAGAAATGTCGATTTTTTGAAGATCGAATTGAATTCCCCAATGCATTGAATGGGGTTTGCGATTCGATCTTTGGAATGCCAGATATAAATCAATTTTCGATCCTCATTCTAGTTGTAATGCAATTTGTAAATGGCATGTTATACTTTACAACGCGAAAAAGATAAAAAATAATTGTACAAAGTGTTTTGGACCACCATATACAATGAAATTAGATAAGACCAAATTGTTAGATTAGACCATAATTGCCCAGTTTATAATGTCGAAAAGTATATGAATCCAAGTAACAAGGTTGAACCTGTTTATGCAAAACGTACTTTTGGTCATTGTAGAATACTTCCACTGAGATCGTTCGTTTTGGTTTATGTTGACATTTATGGGCAATAATCGTAAATTTTAATTTCTCATCAGCATTTTGATGTTCTAACCAAAGGGTAGCCACACCCTTGTTTATTGTAAAGAGATATCTGTCATGTTGGTAAAAATATTTAATGTATTGGGGGTCCCATGGAGGAATATGTAAGGAATTTCACGAAATTTCAAGGAGTATCGTGCTAGCAAAACTGCATAAGATATGCACATCAACGATGGAGAACATTCTAGGTCAATGTGTTCAAGCATTGTGCACGAGGAGTTCTTCAGGGAATATTTAAGAGAGTAATAAAGACCAGCTTATGAAGCTGATCCTTTAACAGCAGCTAAATAAACAATCAGAACTGGACAGTGGTATCCGACAGCACTGTGGGTTCTTTAATCGCACCCTTCGTTGCCCAACAAAGGGAAGTTGTGCAGCATCGATGGCAATAAAAGGCTGGTCTTCTAACAGATGTCTCATTAGTTTTCCACCAATCAATCAACTGATGGTCAAGAGAGGAAAATGGGTTTGCGCTGAAAATCACCTCCAACTTTCATTGGCAAGCGAGTAAAAAAAAAACCGGAATTCAAAGAAAGGTCAGAGAAACAAATGGAATCGCAAGAAAATCCTTTTGTTGAGCCAGGAGAATAGAGGACAATTTGGATGATTGCGCAGATGGCCGCAATAGAGCCAGCAAATGGCATAATAAAAATATTGACCCCGATCTCTCAAGCCATGATTCGCATTCCTCACTACTACGCTCTTGCTTTAAAACAAATATTAAGTTTGATTTCCCAGAAAGCCGAGCAATTCAAAAACAATATGATGTGCCCCCAGATGACGGCAATCACAGATTGACACGAAGCTTGCAATGATTGCTAGCCTTAAGGGGGTAAATATGAATCCTAAGTTTGTGGCAAATTGTTTTCAACATCTTCTTTAAAACTTTAAAACTCAAAATATTAAATACATTTTGGATTGCAAATGGTAATGCCACTATTCCAAATTGATTTTGTGAAACATTTTCACATGAGAAAATGTAGCTTCACGGCTAGTAAACCTGTACATTTAGTCAGAACAATTTTACCACAATTGTTTGGTGCAATTCATTTTTGAAGAAAAATTGCACGTAGAGGATACTCACGGCATTATTACATTTGTTGAACAGGGTAGTCATACGACATTTATCGCGACAATTATTTGCCACAAAAAACACTAATAAAATATTCAATTAGGACACCTAACTGCTTGCAAAATCAACAAAATATTGCAGTACTCACAAGCGTTTCACTGTTTGTCAGATGAAGTTTGCCAAAAGTCAATTTTTGGTAATTAATTCAATGACACTGAATAGTGCATATGCTTAGGAATGAAAGAAAAAATGCATGTTAACAAGTTTATTACTAACATAAAATCCAAAATTAATTGCCATAATTTTAAATCTATCCAGAAATTTTTCAAATGCAAAGATTTTTTGAAAACACTTCCATCGCTCATTGCTAATGAAAGTACTGTATACATGCTCCTAGGGTAGACAGTATGTCCTCCACATCAAAACCTATATTAAGTTTTTAAAACAATGTTTCTTTTCCAGTTTTACTTTTTCCCACGCACTCCCCTATCTTCCATCTATTCATACACATTTAATCCAATCACCGCTTGAATTTTCGGCAATTCATGGAGGCAACAATTACTTCACTTTAACCACGTTAGGTTTCGAAACATTTCGCACACGAACTGGGGGTTCCTCCTGAGGATTAAATTTCTTGCTGAGGTTCGAATTTCCTTGCTGCAGCTGCAGCATTAAGCCCACTTAGCGTGTAATCCATCAGCGCACAACGGGCCAAGAACTCAATACATCATAACGAATAATTCAGAAAATGAGTGAAATCACCCCGACCGCAATGCACCAAAAGTGTACGTTCCAACGCGGGCTGAATAATTATTATTTAATTGGATTCGAGCCCCCAGCTGACCCTGGGCAATCAACTTGCGCGTGTGCTTTTCCATCCCTTTTCACCCCTTCTAGCCCCTACCCTATGGGGGCGCTGTTTGAACCACCGAAAAGCCCAAATGTTCCTACGGCAATCAAATATCTGCGAGGCAGAAAAGTGGGGCTACTTTGCCGTAGTTCGACGAAGTTATGGCGATCCAGTCGTGCATAAAATTTTGAGGATCAACTTGAGATGTTAAACTCGGGCAATGAAGCCCTTGCATATCAATGCGCAGAGGACTTGGGGGTTAAGGGCACATATCCGCACAGTGTCTTTGGCGTAATCTTACAAATAATCGAAGTTTTATTACTTTCACTGGAGGCATGCACTAAGTTGGGTCGTTTGATGGCGAGCCATAGGATGACGCCAACTTGTCATTTGCGTGTAATGTACCCTTCTGCTTATTTATTAAATATCGTTTCAAGACCCCAACTGGCAGCATGATACTGGTTAAAATATTAAAATGAAAGTGGAGTTGCCCAATTATCTATCACAATTTTTCTCCATCAGGACACATCGACTAAATAGTTCGTCAAGCATGTCCTGTCTTCTTCTTAAACGATCAACTTGCTTGACTCCTCATTCTTTTGAATTCGAAAACAAAAAGTTCTCTTCAACTCAGTGCCCGCTGTCAAAAAGGTTGTCCTTTGGAAGTACATTCTTATTAACGACCAATATAGCATGGAGGACACATGCCCAATAATATGAATTGGAATGACAGGTGCTGAGCAAAACAGCTTTGAATTGAATACTTGCATTCAATTGTTGTAATAAAGGGGTATTCCAAGAATTGCATTTTCAAGTTCCCTGACTTAACCAACTTTTAATTCAAATTTCTCTTACCGTCCTGATCGGTTCATCGCGAAAATGCACAAAATATGATAGGCGTACTGCCAAAGTCGATAAACCAAATTTATTTCATATCATGTAATGTACATGTAAACAAGAGATAGTAGAAAAGTTTGATAAGGAAACCGCAAAGCAAATTTAGATTAGCTTCCTTTACATTTTTTAACGTGATAATTTGATTATTGATTTCTCTATTTTTATTGATGCATTGATGCATGCGCGTGCCTTCGAACTCTTCACTATTGTGTTAGAAAAATAACTAGCTACATGTGCCTGAAGGCAAACACAGGGTTCTCACAGCATTCGAAACAAAATCTCTGACTTTCCCAGGTTTCTCTGCTGGTAACATTTTTATTTTCCCCCCTCACCTTTACGGTTGGCCCATCTACCAATATAAAGAAAAATATTTTAATCGGTATGGCAATCGATTAGGATGACCTAATAACCAATTAAGGTATACGCCAACTCGCCCTTCTGTATGGAAATTACAATTAAAAGTTAGGAATTCTCACGACTTTCCCAGGATTAATTATCCAGTCAGTTATACATATCTCCTGACTTTCCCGATGTTTCCAATATGATAATTCCCATGTTATGTACATGTAGCAACCATGAACAGCTGCAATGAAATATTGAATTTGACTTTTTTTTAAATAAACCAACTTTTCCTGACTTTACTAAATATTTTCAAATTCCCTAACAATTCCATGCCTTCCATACTGGGGAATCCCTAATAAATTATTTTCAGCAATTAATGCAATTGTTAGCACAATATTTAAATGCCAGTTCACGGTTAATGTGTGACATTACAGACGAAAATTGCACAACTTCACCTGCACAACGATACCTGTCACGAACGACCAGATTCCTCCAGGCAAACGGTCTGCCCCCTGGCGTTGGTGATGGGCCCAGTAGGGGCGAAAGCAGGCCAACGTTAAAAATTCCACAAACAAACAAACAAACAAACAAACGACCAGTTTACCTTGGCCAACGAGTGGTCGTTATAGGCAGGTTTCAGCACGACCATTCAAAGTATTTGTCTTCACTGGGAGGTTCTCAGCGGCCTTTTGGTTCCTGTGCGCAATCTGCTTGACAATCTACATTTTATTACGTTGACTGAAGAAAACGTTACTCCAGCATACGACTGGGGGCAATGGGGGATCCGAGCCCCTTGGCGGAGTAAAAAAGATGCGAAGATTGGAGAAAAGTTCACGTCGTTAGCCTTTCGGGTCCCATTTGCATGCCTGCATTCAGATCCAGTGGCTAAGGCTTGACGCAAAGTGCAGCAGTTGCAAGGGGTTAGAACCCTGATAAGCTTTCATTTAAACTAACCACCAAACAGCTTGCCAAAATGGCCACGCTCCCACCCTAGGGAGTCGATAAGGCCGATCCTAATGCGAAATTTATTCACAACATCGCCGTTTGTTTGTTATCGGAGCGCTTTATTGGCTGCCTCCCGCTACTGGCTTCCGAGAAATCCTACTTTGCTCCGTCACCCCAGACATTCCGAGGCCAGGGAGACAGTTGCCAATTGCATCAACCAACAATTAATGGGGCCTAAACGCCTTGGTGGGATTTGCCCATGAAAACACAGTAAATCTCCTCTCCCCGCCACCTAATAATGGAGGACTTCCACTTATGTACAACATGTACACGTGTAAAATACGCGTCTTGACACACACTTCAAAAACATGATACGGTATATGCCCCGATGCTGCCCTTCTTTAGCATATACACTTTGAGAAAGTGGGCTTCTCCCAACGGCTCCTGGGTTGGCAGTGATTGCTTGCAGTTTGGGTAGGCAAAAAGATATTGCGTTGTTAGGTTATAAGTAGGATAGGATAAACACAAAAAAGGAAAAAGTAGGGTTTAAATACATGTATACCGTTCTGTGTACCGGTACATGTACTTGGTGCGCAACTTGGAGCAGAGCATGTTCCGTGTATCTCAAACTGGTAGAAATTGAATGCAAAACTAAAAAACTGATGACTGGTTATTCATGTATATAGTATAGTGAACTGATATTCCGTGATGACTTCAGACACTAAATCTGTATTTGCAAAAAATATCTACCGGTTTCTGGTGGAAAATTGCCCACCGATATCGCAGGCAATCATTCTCTCACAATTTCATATTGATTCCAAACAGCCGACAACTACACTAACCCTCAAAAACCTTTCGGACACCCTGCATGTTTCAGATTTGCCACGCATCTGGTTCAATGGTACCCAATTCACTAGTGTACAAGTAAGTCAGTTAAACTCAGAATCCTATAATCAGTAAGTTGACACCATGTGGCAGGTGGGTGTAACGCAACCAGTATGCAACCAAACTGAGCGCAATCTACTTGTCTCTGAAACGAAACTCACCAGTTTGCAATCAGCCTTAAAGTCACCTACATGTACATTCACTCTGAAATCACATTTTTCATAGGGGAAATTGAAATAGTCCAATTTCTCGTACATTCTCAAGCTCATTTTCACTATGGATATACTGTAATAACGTAGTTGGATAGTTTCACAAATGTTGGATTTGGAAACAAGACCATTCCAAAACTAAGGGCAATTCAGGTGTATCTTCATTTAATTCCCAACCCAAACAAATTTCCAAAAAAAATTGAACTTTGTTTCTCATTCCTCCCGCATAGGGCAAGCACCAGCTTCTTTGGTCAAACATTGCAGAATTAACTTTTGCATTGTGGCTGAAAATCACTTGTCCATTGCCTCATGACATTACAAGCTTTTAAACTACATAAACCCCAGGCACGATTTCTGTCCTTTACACCTCACCTAATGCATTGTGGGGCTGAGGGCTGGTTAATGTCTCGTGGGTAAAAAATGAGCTGCCCGTCCCGAATCAAACAGCCCTCATGTCATCGGCCCTTTATTAAAATCCAATACAATATGCAGGAGTCCTCCCCCTCTTTCGCATTTATCAGGGAGGGGGACGCCCTAAGCGCAGTTCTTGAGGCCTTCAAGGGCCCCTTAACACCGGACCCTAAACGCTTCCCCGTGCCAATCTGAAAGCAGCAAGTTCGAAACAAGGGGCGAAGCAGAAGAGCAAATGAGGCGAAGACATTAGCAGTGGGAATGGCAGAATGAAAACCGAATGCAAGTGGGGTCGAAGGGCAATAAAATAAAGGGCGATGAATGGAATTATTGGCCTGGGTGGACAATTTGGAAATGTCTGACTGGGAGCGTATGGCAACCCCAACGGCACTATGGGGCATCTGCGACCTATGCTCAAACATATTGGCACAATGATGGGGGAAAGCAATACTTTCAATTGGTGTCACTGATTTCACTAATCTGCCTCCTAGCACACTGAAGCTGCTTTGTAAGCACTGCTTGTCGAAGGGTTTTCCGAGATGACACGGTCAACATCCGGTTGGATTTTGCTCGTTCAGGGTGAGCCTGTAGCAGAATAAGGCGTCACAAAAACTACGTTTTTTCGGGTAAAACCTTTTATAACCTGCTATAATTATTGGCTTCAAATCACGTGCTCTCGAGTGTATTTTTACCAGACACTCATTTGTTTCGAAATAGAGGCTATGACGCAGCAGCATAGGTTATGTATTTTTTGCACGTTAAAAATTGTCAATTAAAGCGTGAAGGGAATTACATTAATATACACAATGTTATTACAAGAAAATGCTTCACCAATTGAGCCTGTCTACCAAATTTCAGTACTCCAAAATTTAGAGGAGTATTTTTAAAATGAATTACATCGTGCCTAAATTTATATTGCGTAGCAGGGCATATTCTGAGGTACAGCCAAAAATTGTGGCAGAATGATACATGCCCTAGATTTTCAGTCAGGGCCACTTCTGCTGTTCCCAAACTTGTTCCGTCAATAAAAACTCTTGATCAGCAAGTCCTTTTTACCCAAAACAGCTTATCAGACAGTTCATGTATACCTCATTCATGTAATTTAAAGTCTAATTTAACGAACAAGCTTATGACGTATTTATGGAAAATAAGCTTAAATACTTGTTAAACTGCTTTGTTTTAGATTATCGGTTCCCACTTACTGATCAATTTATGAGCAGCACTCTTAGAAACTCACGGTAAATTGTAATGTGTATACCAAGGTGTGTCGATGCCCAAAGAAACACGACTTTTACCTATAGATTATTTACCCAGGTTTGGGTCATTTACCTAGGTTTGGGTCATTTACCCTGGTTTGGGTCGTTTACCCTGGTTTGAGTCGTTTATCCTGGTTTGAGTCGTTTATCCTGGTTTGAGTCGTTTATC
>JAQGAF010001230.1:0-33683 GCA_034687865.1 Kryphioiulus occultus | reverse complement strand
AATGCGGCGGTAATTGCCGATTAAATTGGGTTGATGGAGTACACCCCCTACCACAAGGTATTCAATTACTGATAGTAGGGTACTGAGTTGAATTGAATAGACCTGGTAGTGATACTGCCAGGAAAAACGACGTCATGATTTGAACTATTACTTCATGAATGGAAGTGTCGGCACTTCCATATTACCTTCCATATGCAGAACCCATGATTGGAAAATGACGTTCCTAGGGATACATGTAGTACCCCACGATTGAATACATTTACATAATGAATGGAACTGAAAGTGATGTCACGAGGAATAACGGCCCCATGATTGAAACAATGTCATGAAAGGTCATGACAGGACCTGGTAGTGACGACATTGGAATAGCAACCTCACGATTGGAAGATGACGTCAGAATACGACCGTCTTGCGTTCAAGAAAACGACAAGGTTTGGTTTCCAATCGTGTTTTTTCGGGAAAATTCAGTCGGTCCTTGGTATAAGTTTCGAAGTCTGTTTCATGAGGTTTGGTAAGGATTTTTTTTTCGTTTCTTTCCGGTTTTCCCCCCATCCTAGATCTTTTGTTCTGAAAGCGTCGCGTCCGTCCCTGTTATACGTCGGCGACAATGAACCCAGTGTACGTCGTCATCCGTTTTCTTTTCTTTTCGTTTTCGCCCGTTGTGTGTAGCGATTGTTTGAGTAAGGCGAAGAAAACGAGATTGATTGATTGATTTCGTATACCCGGAGAGCGAAATCTGCGTGAGGGAAGAAAACGAACGAAGCGTAATTGTGTTTGCTCGACGCACAGGCAGACAGGCTTCTTCCAACTGACGAAAACCAGCGTGAAAGCCAGCAAAACGAAAATGTACTACATCAGTATATTGACACGTACAGGCACTTGTATACGGTGTATGTACATGTTTATGGAAGGAGCAGGGTTTTGGCGACCAATTTGTCCGGATTTTGTATTCATTGCGCGGGCCTTCTAATGCGATGGCCCAGTGAGACTTTTACACCATCAATAATACATGTACTGCCAATTTAAACAGATACCGACAGCTATACTGATGGTGCGTACGTGTAAGTGGCAATACTGGTGGATCGATGTCGAATTGTGATTGCTGACCGTTATTAGAATTTTTGCGGACCTAACGCTGGCCATTGCCACTATCAGTAGTTCAATGCTCACAGTACTTAGGTTCGAAAAATTAGGATATGCGTAAGTAATTTTAGAGTCTAAAGTGAATACATCAGCACTGAGCCCATTACAAGATCAGTGCATGTTAATGTCGGTTTTGTTGAAATTGACGGTATTGAAAGCAGTGTAGGGTCCTCATAACTGTCACTATTTCGATATAAGTTTATTTTCCAAAAATTGGGAAAACCGTCAGTAGTTAGAATGGAATATCAATCCATCAGTACCGAGCCCATTACACAATCAGTATCCCTGCCAGTATATATTTTGAAACTGGGAGTATTACTAGCCGTGTAGGCCAGGGGGCAAACAAGTTATAAGAAAGTACTAAAAAAAGTCATAAATATTCAAATAATTCCTCAAACGCCCTGTACAAAGTGTTATCAGACTTCTAGTTCTAATTTAAATACTGACAGCCTTTACTTTGGTACCTGGTTTGATAGCACGTTTGTTCTATTAATATTGTAACATACAGATGAATAAAGATTGAAATACAGCATTCTAAAAATCTTACTCTTTAAACAAATACTGAAATAATCCTTAATTTGTCTCATAAAGTCCTAAAACAGTCCTTAATTTTTCTCCAAAAAACTAATAAAAAGTTCTAAATTTCTAAACTTGCAATTTGTTACCACCCTGTGTAGGGTTGCCACACGATCAGTGGTACTGTCAATATTTCGATACTGATAAGAAGTTGTCGAAAAATATAGGAATGTAGCATCAGTCATTACAGGAATACTGACAGTAAGTTATAGTGCATGGTCTCGGAAATACTGATACGTATTGATGACTACAGTGTGACAATTTCAGTATGTAAACATGACGTTTCAGTTCTACTGATCATTATTATTGACCGTGCAAGGGCCTCTAGCTCGCCCTTCGGCGTGGGTAAGTGGAGTTGACCACGCCTCCTCAGCACACTAATCACACTCTCAAGATGATTAATTTATGATCGCTTTGACATCTCCAACGTCATTGTCCGTCGTGTCCGGCACGCCCTCGGTGGCGATTCCGGGTGAGGGGGAATTAATCTTCTGAAGATTCAACATTGTCAAGTTGCCATCCTTTTGTGCACTCAAAATGGTGCACTGGGCTAGACAACCTTCATCTTAGGGTACCACAGTTTCTATGGTCCTCTCAGTTTCATCAATGGCTTTATCATACAGTAATGCATGCGTGCTGAAGTAATTAATGGTTTGACCTAATTACAGGGTTCATACGTTCAGGGAAATGAAATGTGATTAGGGAGTCAGGGAAAACATTCAAGAAATTTTGAAATTAAATTGTGTTGACTTTATTGGATGTCCCACACTAGACATAAGTAGAAAGTCTCTGTTCTGAAGCACATTTAGTCCATCGATTGTATTGTTTCATGCCTAACTTGGTTTGTTCCAACTACATATAGCTCGTTGGTTTGTCCAGCCTTGGCTAAAAAACCTTACCGCTACATGTAAAGGTTAGGAATAGGTGTGCTGTATATCGATTTCAATATATATGAATAACTCATGCACGGTCATACAGTGTACTGTATATACAGCCTTGGCCATAAATATGGAGCACCCCGTAAAATTCGCCTTCTTTGCACAATATCTGTGAAAATGTTCTTGTTCTTGCTTGAGAAAGAAATCAAACATCTCGAGGAATCAAATAAAAGGGTCCGAAAAGGTGCTAACTTGGGAGGATGGGCAATTGACCAAGAAGTACGTGTAGCAGTTGCGCAGAAGAACACAAAAATATAGTTAATTGTAATGTCGCAAATAAAGTTAATTTTACTTAGATGATAGATTTTACATTTGATAAGTCAGGGAAATTAATCAAATTTAGTCAGGGAAAGTGAGTCGGTCGCAAATTTTGATATAAACCCTGAATTACGCTGGGATCAGCCTGTACGACGGCGAAGTCACCGATCCGTGACTTTCTGATTGACCCTGTTTTTAAAACTGGCTCACTTAAACCGTCCAACTTAATTAAAGCCTGTCGGAATCTCCACCTATTGACCCCCCCATTTAATTCGCCCCATATCTATTTTGATTAAAAACGTGCGGTCGACGAGGTTGATCGATCCACTACGATCCATGAGTATTTCTTGAGGGGTCGCTCACATAGTTCAGGACATTTTGTCAATGCAAAATCGCGATTTGCTGACTCATCCACACACCCATCAAGAAGATGACATAATACTTGAACATCCCTTCAAATATTGCATGGTCAACCCCACTGTTTCCCCACCCCACTCCTCCATCCACCCATATCGTCCTGGATCGATATTATCGCTCTCGAGTCGCAGAGTTGCGTTCAACCTCATTGTGATTGGAAGGTCACCCAGGAAAATGACGTCATGTCCACTGCGATAAAGGAGAAAATAGGATTGTGGGGGTGGGGGTGGGGATGGGAGTCCAGAAGGGCATAGGCTGTTTCCCCAACACTCAAAAAATAGCCCTTGTATTTGCAGAAAGTTTTATAACTTTTATGATTCTAGCAAATGGCCAGTAGTTCTCAATGTCTACAACGCTTCCTTATAATGATGGCATTTTGTGCTTTCTCTTTTTGTTTAAGAGTACTTTAATCTCTAAATTTCTTAGGATTTTCTATAGCTTCCAATATATTTTCGGCCATAAATCGCTACACCCTAATATTTTTTTTTTTTGAAAATCGCCGCATATTTCGTAGTTTCTCTATTTTACGGACCACTATAATCCGAGAAAATGTCGTATTCCGTGTTGTCTATGGCTCCACCAGCTTTTTTTATAACTTGCACTGGTATATCATAAGCTTATATTAAATTTTATGAATAATGTATGATGAATTACACAAATCTAATACAGTATTAAAAAAATTTCCTACATTTCATATTTTTCCTATTTCAAAAGACAGCAAGATAAGCTTCATTTTCATGAAGACGTTCTGTATTCCCTGGCTTATGCTAATGTATTTTTAATAAATTCCCACGACGCCCGTCTTTCCATTAAAAAAACGTCGGATTACACGAAGCCAAAACGAGTTGATAAACTGGCAATAAAAATCCTTCACTTCCCATAAATTCTTCATGAAAATTGGCTACGAATCCAATTTGTCGTTAATCGATTATGGCGCCATTAAATGGCGATTAACCCCCCTCGATTATACTGCAATATTAAGGAGAATCGATCGAAAGCCATGATTAAATTTTAATTCGCCACTTTTCCATTATTAACGAGCTTTTTCAGCGTTCCTATTGCAATACAAAGAGCTCTTCCTGTTGAGACGGTTTATTACGGAGACGAAAAATATAACAAAAGAAAAGCGAAAAAATAGGAATAAACCACAAGAACGACCTTTGAGAATTTAATTAAGCGAATTTAATGAATTGGAAAACTGTTAGCACCTCGAATAAAGGGGAAAGAAAAACGTTAATGATGTCTGAACCTGATTCTTGAAAATTTACCAAACATACGATTTTTTCTTGAAATATAAAAGGGCCTTATGCAGGGTGCCTAAAAGGAACATAGTTTTAAAAATTTATGACAAAAACATCATACTAAAGACAACGTATTTTTAAAATATTGGTGTTTCTTTGAAGAGATGCCCAGAAATGATTACAATATACATTTAAAATACATTACAGTATTTTAAGATACATGCATTGTTCCAAAGCAATCGACATTATAAATCTTAGATGGAGACGAACTAAACTGTTTAGAAAAACAAACTATCTTCGAAATTCGAGAAGAACTTGATCGAAAACGTTCATTCCAAAGCGACGTTCTAAATACTATAAAAACGTTAAGAGAACTGTTGTTCTCAAAACAAATGGCGTCGCAAATGGGAGATAAACATTTATGGCAATTAGTCGAAAAGCAAGACGTTTCGTTGGGGCATTTAAGCCTAATTAAGAGAATAAGTCGCATCAGTTACAGTCGTAAATTAATCCCCAAGAATTAAAAGAAGGAGACGAAGAAGGAATCGGGATCGTAAATCGTGCTGAGAAATAAAAAACAAATGGGAGAGAAAAGACAAAGGAGATCGAGGGGTGCACCATATAAGATTCATTGTGGATAAGAAGAAGAAGAAGAAATAAGGAGAAGTTTAAAGACGCGTTATGAACGACTGGGAAACGTGATCGTAAAACTAAGGGTAGAAAGGAGGGGGTAACTGGGAGAAAAGTAGCGGACGTTGACCGGAAGTGACCCCAACGAGAGAAATTAAAGGACAATGAGAGACTGTGATGTGAGGGGTGAAGGAGAAGGGCTTTACGAAAACTGGGTTCTCACGATTTGTGTTCATAGTTTTATCGAACAACAAAAGTTGAACGCAAATTGATCAAGTTGAAGGAGGGGGTTTGAAGGAGGAATTGCTAGACAAAAGCTGGGTTCTCGCGATTTATATTTGTCAATAAAGCTTTATGATGTTGCTTCTGCTTGAATTACAAGTTGCAAGATGGCGTCTGGCACGTGCTAAATGTATAATAACTACCGAGAACAAATGAATAAGTAAATGGGAATAAATTAATTTAAATAAAAATCTTTAGGGGGCATTCATAAATTACATCATACAAAGCCCCATTTTTTATACATCGCTCCCATCGCCATGTTACTTATCAGGATTCTCCCAGACTTGGAAACCAGGGATTGCCAGGAAAATTGAAAAAGTATAAAAAGTCAAGGAAATGGATTTATTTTGAAAAAAATCAGGGAAATATAACTAGTCACTAATACATTTGACTTAGCTAATTATTGGTTAACACAAAAATCAAGAGATGACGAGAAATTTTGAGAAAGAAATTTATATTGATATTTGGAATAAAAATAATCTAAATTTGCTGTTTCCGTATAAAGATAAGTTATATTCCCTCTTTGTATGCAGTAAGATAAGAAAAGTAGCATGCCTTACTGTACATTGGTATGTCATATTTTTGCATTTTCAATGCCCTGGGTGCTCAGGGAAATTTGTTTTAAAACTTGGAAAAGTCAGTGAAGTTGAACATTTCATATCTAAGGGAACCCTGCATTTAAAACTTACTATTTTTTGTGAATCTTGACAAGGACTACGTACAGCAATGTCTTCATATGCCATAAGGCACATTTAAATGTTTGTTACTAATGCGTTTGACAACGATTTTTTTTGGCCAGAGTGCAATTTTTAATACTTGACCTGACAGCAGAATCCAGTTTCCCTCTCCTGTCATGCAGGGGTGGGATCCCTCTTTCCCTCTTCCCCATTCAATATCTGCGAAACTGATTTTTAAAAATGTCACTGACCCATTCTCGGCATATTTTTGCATTTCTTTGAATTTTTGTTTATTTGGCGAACTTTACATATAGTTTTGTGTGCGTGTACTAACCCTCTGTCCGAGTTGATGAGCCGCACCCTCGACTTGAGGCCCCGCCTAGAGGGCGTGGCGTGCGGGGTGACCGCAGTCACGTCAGCAGCGCCCCTGGCGGCGCTCCTGTCGCCCACCTGGGCCAGACGTCGAGCCCTGAAAACAAGAGTTTTTGTCAGCGAATTTCAGTTTATATTTTTCACCATTTTTGGTATTGGCTCCCATAGTTAGACGTAAAGGCCATTTGGAGGGAAAGGGCTTCTCTCTCTCTATCTCTCTCTTTCGTTTCTCACCTCTCACCCTGAAAAATCTCCCAATTTGCGTAAAAATTGTAGTTTTACCATCCGCGAAAACCATAAGCAAGAAATGCAAAAAAAACGATATGCCGAAGATGGGACAAAGTGTCACATTTCTGCATGCAGTTTTGTTGCCACTACAATTACACTCTCTGTAGAAGTTATAGGAAACGTTCAAGTGGAGCTTCAGAAGTGGGAGCTTCTGGCCAAATTAATTTCACCATTTTCAAGTTAACAAAACGATGCTAGATTTTTTCTCACACTCCCTCTGTATCATGTTATTTCAAGCATTTACACGTATACAATCCATAAGAAATTGAAGGGCCTGTTGAACTAGATCAGTGCTTCTCAGGTATTTTTTATAGCGCGGTTCCCTTAGTCTGAAAACATCATAGGCGAATATTTTATAAAATCTGGTGTAAAAATGATGGA
The DNA here is from genome assembly GCA_034687865.1 of Kryphioiulus occultus. Lineage (NCBI taxonomy): Eukaryota > Metazoa > Arthropoda > Diplopoda > Julida > Julidae > Kryphioiulus > Kryphioiulus occultus. The sequence goes on along the minus strand of JAQGAF010001230.1, from coordinate 26,480 downwards.
TTTTGTCCAAAATTCTAAAAAAAATTGACTGTATTGATAATTAAGCAGAGTTCCCCCAGACCTGGAAAACCTGGAGTTGTCCGGGAAATTGGAAAGACCTGAAAGTCAGGGAAATTAAACAAGCAATAATACATTTTACATATCTAGTTATTGATTGACGCAAAAATCAAGAGATGGCAAGTAATTTCGTAGAAGAAATAAATAATGAAATTCTCAATTTAAAAAAACAACTCAACTAAGCTGTTCGCTCTTTAGAAAAAATTGTATTCAATCTCCTGCATATGTATAATAAACAATAAATATAGCATACCGGTTATGCCATGTGTTTGCATTTTCGATGGTCACGGTAATTTGTTTTAAAACCTTGAAAAGTTAGGAAAAAATCAGAGAAGTTGAAAATTTCATCTCTGGGAGAACCCTGTAAAAGCTTCATCTTTCAGGCATCCTGTATTATTTAATCATGTTGTTTTTGAAAAAATAATTTACAAATATGAGTAATTATTAATAGACATCGTACTATAGTGATCGGTGTTTGTAAACATGTAGAATCTTAATATACGAGTCACTTATTTCCCTATAGTTCTTATTTGTAATTTCACTCTGTGCCCATTTGCCATATTTGATTAAGACATGGCCTAACCCTAAATTTCCGTAATTGTTTGCTTTGTATTTCACATTAGTTGGTTAAACTTTTGATCAAAATTCATGGTTTTCCTGATTAGATAAATCCCTTGCATATATATGTTGCATCTTTAGAACTCGAATTTTTGTCCTAAGTAACCTCTATAGATCCTATAGGCTGTGGTTAATCCTAATTTTCGTAACCTTTGTTCTGTTGAATCCAATACCATTTGTTAAAATTTTTTGTCGTTAATTGTTCATCTAAAATTCATCTATTGCTGTATTTTTTAAATTTAGTCGCACCTGAAGGAGTTCAGTCTCCGAAACGTCGTGCAACTTAATTATTTGTCTGTAATAACTTTGCTTGTAATAACTTTGATCGGGACAGAAGATTCTACATGATGAGTAATTATGTTTAAATAATGAAGTATTTGCAGCTCTCTGACCGTAATTTCACGGCCCCTGGGATGTGCTGGCCCTAGTTTGAGAAGCACTGCCCTAGATGGAAGCACTGCAGGCCTCACCTTGACCCAAGACCGGCCCTAGGCAGTGTCGAAACATAGCTGTTGTGTCCTCGATTCAATTTTGGGCCCCAAAGAGGCCGTAGTTCCCTTCGGAGCCCTTGTCGTGCGTGCCGGGCATCAGTAATTCAATATCCAGCATCCACCCCCGAAGTCCTTCGTGGGCGATGGATATTAAATATTTCATCGGGGTTTCTCTCGTCCCTTATCACCACCAGAGTCGCAGGATGTTTTCAGACTTTTTCTCTCTTTTTTCTTTCATGCATCCGTTTTTTTTTATGGACCGTTGAAAACGTGATCGTCGCCGTATCGCGTAATTTATACGCCTCGCATGGATTAAGCCTCTCTGGTGTCGTTCCAATATTTTAGTGTATATGTAATGGCTGCCGGATGACGGGGCCAAGATTTATCCCCACATCCACTTCCGTCTTCCTAGCCCATCTTTTATACCATCAATCAAAAGGATCCCTTATTTTTGAATGGTATGCAGATCGTCTTAAAACTGCGAGATGCTGTTAGGCGTCCAAATATGCAAATGTGGCAATATGGCGACTGCAGCGCTTTTTTACCCATTTTTAGGACGTAGATATGTTTAGTCGTGTTCAGTATACATTTTTTTAAATATTGTTGCCCCTGAAGTTCGGCAAACATTGCGAGCTTCGGTTCTCGCAGTGTTTGCTGCCTTCCAGGGGCAGCAATAAAGATAAAGGGGTCATTACTTTTTATGATGTTTAACGGAGCAGGAGACGATAAGAAAAGCTTCAAAGGTCTTTCTGGCTGTCAAATAAAAACTTTGTCTGTAAAATTCAACTTTAAAGCTCAAAATAAAGAATTTTGGGTGCTGCTGCCCCTGGAAGGTGGCAAGCAAAGCTAGCTACATGAGAAAAATATGACACAGTTGAGAAAACATGAAAAATATTGGTAAAAATGTGGAGAGAAATATGAAAATGTTCAACATAGTATAAAATATGGGAAGAAAATTATGAAAAAGTTGAGAGAATGCGGTGTGTGACATGATGGAAAATTACCCCAGTCATGTCATACGGTAAGTTAAAAGATTCACGAAAATGAAATCATTACAGAAACCCGCTGTATGACGCCATGTAATAACGCATATTGAATTACACTGTACGCTGTCCTGCGGCCTACTGCAGCAGGGATAACAGTTGCTTTTAGATAAATAAGCTGAAGAAAAAAATATGAAAGATGTGGGGTCGTTTGAGCATCGTGAGCTAATGATACGTGAAAATTAGTCAAATGTCGTCATTTATAAAACACGTGATATGGTGACATTTAAAAATCGTTTGTCGTTTATGAGAAACCTGTGGCATTAAAACAGGATGGCAAACAAGTTCTAAAAGTCCTAAAAAGTACTACAAAAAATAAAAAGTCATTATTGTTATTTTTGAAAAAGTCATTTTGAAGAATATTTAATATATTAATAGAAGAATATTAAATATTCTTTAAAATGACTTTTTCAAAAATAACAATAATGACTTTTTATTTTTTGTAAGACTTAGAACTTGTTTGACATCCTGTTTTAATGCCACAGGTTTCCCATAAACGACAAACGATTTTTAAATGTCCCCATATCACGTGTTTCTAACACGATGTCCCTACGGTGTCCAAGAGACTGAAACAGAGTTGGAAAAACTTGTTCATGCTTTGGAGAGCAGGCTGGCTTCATTGAATGTGAAAGTTGTCCTGTTAACATAAATTATATAAATAACGTTTTATTATCATAATATAACATAAAGTTAAATAAAGAATTAAATGATGCATTTTGGAATTTTTATTTTTTTAAAAAAATTACTTAAAACTGCTAATTATCTTCTTAAAAAACTCCTAAATTTCCAAGCATGAAATTCGTTTGCCACCCTGTTAAAAACCTTTACATCTAAAAATAGGTAAAAAAAACGTTGTTTGAGGAAATTATGCAAATATAAGATTGTTCGTTACAATTATGCAAATATAAGATTGTTCGTTACAATTATGCAAATATAAGATAATTCGTTACAATTTCGCAAAAAAGCGTAACATGACGCTTGAAAGACAAAGGTGAAATGGCGTAATTTAATATGAGGCGAAATGACGTCGTCTTTTAAAAATAAAAATGCGTACATGTGTAATGAAGATTGAAATTAGAGAAATTAAATAGAATTTCTCCCCAAAAAATTGGAAACTGGATTTTATTGATCTGAATTCAGCAAAATGTGAAAACCCTCCCTAAAATTGATGCTAATCAATGAATGAATAATATTGGGAGGAAGAAGGATGAGGAATCCATCTGCCATCGGTTTGTTTAGGAACGTAGCGCTACGATAAGCAAACACGCGAATCTAGGTCTGTTTACTGAACGCTTAATTAACGCTTTAATTAATTACGCTTGAAAGGATTTTAATTGGTTCGTTTATTACTTGCATTTTGGTTCCCCTAGAGATTGAGGTTAGATTGAGAGAGAGAGAGAAAGAGTACCGGAAGTGGCGACGTAGGGGTTTGGGGGCGACTTCCGGTCAATTTGTGGCCAGTGTCTATCTCATTCTTCTTGTCTCATTTCCTGTCCATTTCCCCACCGACACGGAACTTTAGGGAACGCAAGGCTCAATTCAAGATGGCGTCGTTTGGGTACCTACCACATAATGCTTTGTCATACAAATTGGACAGTGTTCATTAACATTCAGCTATCAGTTTCAAATTTCTGAGAAATGGACATCGATGACGCCCTAGATAAATGTTCTCCTTATGGCGTCATTTTTTTTTGAAAAGAATGATTGATGTAATTCGCATGTTTTCTGCTTAGTGTTTATTCCGCACCATTTAATCGAATAAAAAACTTTTGAGGTGTGAATAACCCAAAGAAATTCAATATTTCAAAAGGATCTTGTTGATGGGTGAAATTCTGTGGAAAAGTTGACCCGAAATAAATTAACCCCATTTTTCTAAAACTTAGGTACAGCTGTCTCAAAATTAGCAAAATGTCTACTGCTTTTGAACAATTTTTCCCAAATCAGATGTAGATCGATAAATTTGCATCACATTCAATTCTAAGTGTTGTGCTTTTTTTGAGTAATCCAGTACAACTGAAATGCAATATTGACTGCACCTTACAGGGTGTCTCAGAAGCCATGATCATTTATGTGTATTATGAATATGGTGTATTATGAATACACCCTGTATATCTCATTTTTTTTGCTGGTGTCCCGTGCCTTTTGAAACAACTGCCCAGATCTGAAATTTTGATGTGTGAGTGCATGCCGGATCAGAAAAAATATTCTTATTCTAGATCTTATTGAATTTATCGATTTGCATGAATACTTAAATTCGTCATGAGCTAAAGGTTGAGGGAATATTGCTTTAGCTCAAGAACAGGCGTGTTGCGAAATGTTTTCCAGCAGAATTTTTTGAAAGCCTTCATCAAGGCACGCGTGTAGGTGGTTAAGGTGCACTGATATTAAGACACTTTAACTCAGACAAAACAACACATCTTGATGCCCAATAGTTTCCAATACTTATGAGCTTACAGTGTGTCGAACATGGGTAAATATGATGCTATTAGTAGGATACTGCAGGTACAGTGGACTCCGCTTAATGGGATCGCGGTTAATGTTATCATTCGTTTATTGTTATCGAAATCACCAAGTCCCGAACGCTCGTATTCAAATACTTAGTGAAATCATCGGTTGTTTATTTTATCATTGTTATCATATTAAACATGAGGAAAGAGAAATTTTGGAAGAAAATGTCTAAAATGATGTACCATCTGCTATGAATAGCGAGAATTTCGAGGAATATTCTTCCAAATTTTCGACATTCATTGACGAAAATATTTGATCAGCAGCCCCAATGACGAAATCAGGCACTTGCTAAACTATCTGTGAGTCAAACAGAACTGACTGATGAAATTTAATTTGATGTTGATGAATATGAAAAGTGCATCTTAGATGACATACCAGCAAAAAATCCTGAGATGACAGAAGCAATAATAAGTTTGTCTTGGTGGATGGAATAGATCAATTGATTTTCAAGTACTGTATAATACCTTCATGTACATAAGAATTCAAATTAAGTAACGACCGCCTTTTCTTGTCATTCGGATATTATAATCGTTCGGCTATTGTTATCTAAATAGACTGAGCCCAATGTGAGCCCATTAGGCGGAGTCCACTAGCCTAGGTTAAATAGGTTGGCACATACAGTGTATCCTACTAATACGAAGATGAGTAAAGAAGCCTGACTTACTGCAAATTGCTCTCTGGTGTGGGCAGATCGCCAATGGTGGTGAGCGTGAGTGTTGACCAGTAGAGGGATGCCAGGTACTTCCTCGTGAGTGGGGCATAATCCCCACTGGGCTGCGGGTACACCCACTCACCGACGAAGCCCTCGGCCTCAGACAGCAGAAAGTAGAAGCAGCCGAACCAGTGGGCAAGCAGCAGCAGTATGTGGATGAGGTTGACCACACGCCACAGGTTGGGGTAGAGGGTCCGGGACTCCACCATATAATAGTAGTTGTAGGAGCGGTAGACCTTGAGGAAGCGAGGGAAGCGCAGCAACGGGGCCGGTCGGGACACGTAGAGCCGCAGCAGGTCCAGCGGGAAGAGGCTGGACACGTCTAGCAAGAAGGCCCGCGAGTGCACGTAGTGTTTGGCCAACTTCCGGCTGTTGTACACAATCAGCCCTTGCTCCAGGTACCCGGTGCGCAGCTGGAAGACCACGTCCAGCAGGAAGAGCACGTCGCACAGGACATCGGCGGCGTTCCAGAGCCCCGGCTCACGGGACTGCAGTTCCGGGAACGCCTGGCGCACGATCAGCGTCCAGCAGTTGTAGAGCACGCAGCCGGTGATCACCGTCAGCCACCAGAAGTAGATGTTCTCGTCCGGATTGATGACCGTCCGGCGTTGGTTGCGCTGTCGCCGGCGGGCGTCCTGCGTGGCACTGTCCCTGGGACATCCGTCGCTGTCGTCGTCGTCGTCCGACACCTCGGCCGTCTGGCGTGTCGAAAAACGCTTGAGGAAGGAGTCCTCGCGCTTCAGCGGTGGCTTCCTGTCCCGCACCGCCGAAGTGACGGCCCCGGTCAGCTGGACGGTGGTGCGCAGCTTCATCCATCTTTGCGTTCCTCGGGACCTGCGAATGCGGCAACAGCAACAGCTGTAAGGGGTGCAGCAACGGAATGGAAAGCGGGACGGGAGTCTGGGCACTGCGGCACCGGCTGTAGACTCTTCGTCGGTGCCGCTGTCGCTCAGACTCTTGCTCGGAGATGGTAGGGTCATGGTGGACGAAGGTCGAGGAAGGTTGGTTGGTTGTGGGTTTATGGGCGCAATGACTGCGAGGCAAAATAATGCTCCGGCTTTGACTCTGACTTGCATGCACGTCCGGCCCCTGACGATGCCGGCTTTGTAAATAGACCAAGTCGGAACGTGTCTCGACTCGTTTCTGTCTCACACGGTCTGGGTCTGGCATCGCCGATGACTACATGTACGTGTTCACGGTGACGGATATCTCGATTAATTTAGGTTGTTAACTCTTATCAATAACGTCGCTCAGATGCGCAAACATGAACACAACACAGCGACGGGAATGTCGAAGGACCCCAACAAGTTGTAAAATTCAGTTATAAATTTGCGAAGCAATTTTTTGCCACCCTCAAGGAGGTGAGTGGCAAGCTTGTTTGCTATACCCTGATTTCCAGCCCCACTCGATGCTTCTTGCCTTTCCATCTGCCAGCCAATCCATCTCGAAAGTATCCAAACATATTGAAGAAAAATGTTTTTCCTCTTTCACTCATTTTTATGACGTGCCCTCATCTCCTTTAATGTATCTAAAGGCAGTGAGGGAAAATCATGCGGCCCATAAACCCGGTGGAAAGCAGTCCTAGCTTTTCTCACGCTTGTGTGACTGTCACTTTTTCTTGAGCTGAGCATGCGTGGTTCACATGACGTGGGAGCTGGGGGTGAGCTCATTGTTTGTGTTTGGGAAAACCCCGATTTGTTTTTCGGCCTCCAAACTTGATTTCCACCATGAAAACAGTCTTAACCCTTTGGGAACTTACAGTGTACTTGTTCCTTCTCTCCACGTAGGCTAAATTCCCAGGTTGTCCCTGCTGGAATTGATCGAAGGGTACCAAACCATGACGTTGTAAGTGCATGAAGCCCCCATAATGTTCTCCTCCTGAAAAGTTGATTGCCAGGCACTTATAATGTTATGGTTTGGCACCTCTCAATTTTGTTTTATTTCTCCTGAAGCAGTTTCTTATGGTAATCTGTTCATCTCTTAACACCTTTCCTGATTGTGGACGTTTCTCAACAAAGTTTAGCTTTTCTGAGCAGAGCTGTATTTTTCAAACGATATTTGTCGTTGAATGCTGGGCTTTTCTCAGAGATTCCAGCCACGTACACTAAAGCCCAGCTCTGCCTAGCAGATTCAGCTAGGGCTTTTTTCAACGGAAATCGGATTTTTTCAAAGGTAACTGGTTTACCCTGACCTAAAAAAACTCCTGCATGTAACGGAACGAAAGTTTTTTCTCAATGGAAACCAGATTTTTCACGATGGAAGCTCTTTGTTTCCCAGGATTTTGGCAAGGTTTGCCAAAGACGTGTCCAGACCTGCGAAGAATCTATTTCACTGTCAGATAGTGGAAAATAAACGGGCTTAAAACGTCAGACGTTTCTGGCAAGGTCCCAAAATGGGAACAGTAAGTCGTTGCTCCCCAGGCAATGGATTTGGCAAAGCACAAGGTTCTGTCGAGGTGAAAGGTCATCACGATTGGAAAATTACAGGGTGTTTATGGGTCATTAAAATCTTCAGTCATTTATTGAAATGCGAGTCATTGAAGTCCTTGAAAAGTCATTGTTAGCTTTAGGGTCGTTTATGTTTGCAACTATTGTTTAATATTTGGGACGTTGTTGAATAGCTTTAAATATTTAGGTCATTGAATTTTCCTGAAAGTCAATGATTACGGATTACCGGAAGAAAGTTTCAGGTCAATAGTACATTTTTCATAGATAGTTATTGTTTAACATAAAAATCAAAAGACGACAATCAGTTCTTTGGAAGACGTTATTTATGAAATTGTCAATTTTTGAAATGAGCACAATTTTTTTCCTAAGTATTAGGGATTCGATATAAATATCAGTATGGCCATTTCACTAACGGATTACTTCAATTAAAATGCTGAGGCGCAAATATATGTCATATTCATTGAAAAAGCTGATGTCATTCGTGTTTAAAGTGGGGACACTCACAAGCGTGTTTCTGGCTTATTTCACCCCAAACTAACAGCAGTTACAGCCATTTTAAGGTGTTTTGAAATAAAGGCGAGACATAACTGTCACCCCAAAATGAGTACGGCCTATTTTTGCCTCGGTATGACAAAATAAATTTGCTCAGAAGACAATCCAAGAAAATCTCCATAGTGATGTTAGCAACGAAATGAAGCCCCATCCCAAACTGAGTATGACTATTTCTTCAAGAAAACAATGCCTTTATGATGCCAAACTGTTTAGAAGACGTCCCTCCCAGCTTGACTTTGCATTTTGCCTCCAAACCTGGACATCTAAGGAATGGTCCAAGGTGTTACGGACCGATGAATCCAAGTTTACACTTTGGATCTGATGAAACATAGGGCCCAAAGACTAATCTTGAATTCATCGCTCCATAACACCTTGGACCATTCCTCCGATGTCCAGGTTTGGTGCATACTTGCTAAGTTAAGTTGGGCTGCCCTGGTTTTTATGGGAATGCATGGTTTCTTGGCAGGATGTCTTACAAACAGCTTGGCATAATCATGTCGTCGTTTTCTTGTAGTAAGTCATACTCAGGTTGAGATGGGGCTTTATTTCGAGTTTTAAAAAACATCCTGTATATACCGGTAGATTTCAATATCAAAATTTGTTTCATACAATGTTTAGTTTGTTAAATCTTAAAAATAATTCAGGTTTGTTAGTAATAATTTTGGAGCGACAGATTACTAGAAAACATATAATTAGAAAAAAATCGTAGATGATTTCAAACTCTCATTCTATAAAAATGCCTTATTAATATAAATTAATAGTTAAAGGAACCTGGTTACTGCTTTACTAAATCATGCTGTTTTTGAACAAAATTTAATACAAGTAGTAATTTCACTTTTCAAATACTGAGATATTTTGTATTTCCCTTAGAGAATCACTGAGCTAGAACAAACTGGAGCAGATTTGCTGGGGCGAAATTGTTTCAACATAAAGGGAAAAAAACTTGATGGCTGAATTAAGATGCGTTTATATTCTAATTAATCAAAGGAATATTGAAAGTGCGAGGAAAGAGCATTCATTGGAGACTGGGCCTCTTTGATGTGGGAGGGGAAGTAGAGATTCAGCCAAGACCTCGTTTATGGCTTTTCGGTTAATTAGCGATTTTGGTAGAAGGAGAAATTGCTAATGGATGTCAGACGCGATTAACGATCAGAATTTACGCTCCAGCTGCACAAAGCTAGTCGTGTTTCACTTTCAACATCCGACTCTGAATGACTTAGGTCACGGATACAAAGATTGCAGTACTACGATGTATGCCCTGCTCCAAATGTGCACGAAATGCGCATATTTCAAACCTATGCTGGTCCTTGCCAAGTAGAAAATAATGACACCTGTCTTAGCCGTCAAGATGTCTCTTTTTTGTTGTTGTATGTGTTTTTTTCGTGTTTATCCTAGCCTGAACTAACCTAAAAATCAGACAGACTAGCAAGCTGGAAAACCTGGAAATGTCAGGTAAATTGATATGATATTGTTAAGTCAGGGAAATTGATATGATCTGAACAAAAAATCAGGGAATTTAATGACCTGGAAAAGTCGGGGAAATTGATGTGACCTGGTTAAGTCAGGTTAATTGGTATGACCTGGTTAAGTCAGGGTAATTAATGATCTGGAAAAGTCAGGGAAATTCATATGACCTGGAAAAGTTAAGAAAATTGCTATGCCAGGGAAATTCAGGGAAATTGAGATAATGTGCCACACTTGCAGTTAAAGTACACCTAAAATCCAATATTTCTGGTAATTTTTAAAAACGAATTCGCCTATTGTCTTTTTAAATGACAAATGCATGCAGTACATGTAGGTTGTAACTTATTAAATTATCATATTGTGCTCTCACGTTTTTGAATAGATGTTTAGATTGTTCAGAAAAAAAATACTTGCAGCGTTAATGATTTGTAATATTTCAAAGCAAGACAAAATCCACAAAAATGCAGTATTTGGGAACTTGTGGCTTCAGGAAGAAATCCTCAGAGGTGGTTCCCATCGTTAATAATATTTTTGAAAGCAGTTTGCTAAAAATATGCTAAAAACCCATTATTTCAGATAATTTAAAAAAAAATGAAGATGAATGCTATTTTGTGTTCTAGGGTTTGTAAAATGTTCTCTGTTGCACCCTGTAAAATGTGACGTGGTGAGTAATTTATGGATACCGTGTAGACATACATGTACATTATAAATTTGACAAAACGAATTGCTGTGAAAACAAACGACGCTTTGGCAAAACTAAAAATCAATGAAAAGGATGTCTCTGTGACAGAAGCGAAATGGGTTTTGAAATTTTATGGGTTGCAATAAAGAGAAATTGCTACATTGAAAGGATGGAATTTGAGCGACCAGGGGGTTAGATCATCTTGGAGTTTTTAGTGCCATTTTTAAAAACAACAGATTTTCTTGGGGTAAACCCCCAATGAATTGGCGTGATTTTGAAACGATTTTGACCTACTCTTTGTGCTAAAAATTTGCACTGTGCAAAAATTGCTTTTTTAGAATTTTTATGCTAAGTAGAAATTATTTTTTTGGTGAAATTATTCAGCCTCATTCATTGAGTTATTCCCTTTCAAGTGGACCAAAAGAGATGCCCCTCATATTTCTGATGTTTCATAAATTTTTTTTGCAAATTGTATCTATCGATTTTTTCGTGGAAGCCTTCGAGGTATACTTTTCGCAGAAACTGAAAGTGACTCATGTTTTTTGGATTGTGATAAGTAAATGATTAAAGAAACGCTAGGAATTGATTATTGGTAAAATTGGCTATGGCATTTTAGCTGCTAGAATTTCAACGTTGAGTTTCCATATTTATTAAAATACTGATTCAAAAAATGTTTGTCGGCAAAAGTTGATTTTCAGCAAATCTCCGAGTTGCTATTTATCTATAAATTTTCAGGCACATTCCCTTTTGTGCCATTTGATATGAAATGACTCCACTGAAATGATTTCATTAGGCTAATGTCTTTATTGCTGATATTAAAGCAGATGGCCGTTTGGGACAAAAATGATAAAATTGAGTGAAGAAGAAAGGATCTGATGAAATTCTGCTCTAGATTGATGAAGGATGTCCCTTCATATTGATCCTATTCCATCCTGGATTATTTCTTCGGAAGAGTGAAACCGACTTCATTTAAAATTCAAATCATGTCCCATGTGGCAAGATAAATGGTAATGGTCAAGATGTTCTTGTCATGATGGATTTTTTCCGGTCATTTCGTGGTATCGTTTTGAAGGTGAAACGCAATTCAACTGTGTTTTATAAAAAAATTGGCTTCCTCATGAATGAAATAGGATTTTTAAAAAAGGAATTTATCAAAAAATTGCCTCAGCTTTCATTGTCCTTTTACTTTTGCAAATTTCTATTCTTGTTTGTTTTGATGTTAATTACTATCAAATTACAATCAAAATTAGATTTTTCTAAAATCTGGTGCGTTTTTAAGTAATTTTTTTTGAGATTCTAAATAACTGTGGTTTTAAAACAAAATGATTCAGCTAGTGATTTTGAGAAAACTTCACCATATTGTCGATTTTTTTTACCAACAAATAGCCTCTTTTTGATTATAGAGGAAATTTTCTCAAAATATAGTGGTTAATACTATGTAATTTTCTTTCAATTTACTGCATTTCCTTTCTGTAATAATTATTTTTGTAGATTGTGTGAGGCTTTATTCAAAATTAGGAGGCTATTCCAGGATAATCCATGGTCCGACAGTTTCGATCAGATTTCCCCAGTCCATTTTTTGTTTATTGCAGTATTTCCTAAGAATCAACAACAAGTTGATTGTTTAGTACAGTCATGAAAAATCAGGCTGGTTTGCCTGAATGATAATTGTGGTAACTGAATATCCCTTTTCGATTATCTACCCGTTTCCATAGTTGATTTCTGTACATTTGGACATCACTGCACATTCATTTTCTGCTGGACAGTGGATAACCATGCGCATCAAAGCAATGATTAGCTTACTATATTTGGTTTGCTCAGGAAGTTTTTCTTAATTTACCATCGCTTTATTAAACTCCACAACCAACAAACCAACCATGAGATATTTGTGCCATTAGTTTCACTCGTCAAAAGCCACTTTCTCTGTATAAAAAGTTAACTTCTTTGTTTGGCTCGTCCACCTCATCCACCTCTGAGAACCAACCTTCACTAGCTTCTATGCGCAAGGGGAATAGTTAAAATAACCTACAAAAATTGACCAACCACTAAGGTCATCCTTACCTAGATGAAGACGACATGTATTTGTTGTGGAGGGCTGGTGGATAAAACGTCAACCTAGTCTGTGCAGATGTCGAAAACTGCTGCTGGGAGGGTAGTGGGGGCTGGCACGGGACGGGGTACACTTGCACTCCTGCAATGGATGAAGTGCGGCTGATGGCAGGAGGGTGGTTGGTTGACCGGTTGGGCTGCACACGGTGGGCACGTTTGGTAAGGGCTGAACTAACCACTGGACCATCGTCGTCATCTGAAGATTTCGAATGGCACTTGTTTTCGGTTTCAACGTGCGTGTGGGCTGGCGAAGATGCTGCGGACGATGAGATGACCACGCAACTGTCCACCATGGCGGAGGAATGGCCATTGAGAGGGGAAACAGCTATCGATAGGTGGTGCTGCTGTGGTGTCCCTCTGAGCGGGTATGACCCATGGTTGCTGCTTTTTGGAAAAGAAAAACAGGAAAGACGCATTAGTCGCGCAATAATATTTGCAGTGTTATCATGACTTTCAAATCCATTGAGGATGAAAGAAAACCAGTGGCTGAGAAATTGATCGGGTAAGTGTATGCTGGCAACTGTTACTGATGTGAACTCACTATGAGTACCAACATTTTTGAAGAATGTACAACTGAAATAATGACAGGAGGAAAAATGGACCTTAAACAATGGGAAGTGTCTTGTGTGATGGTATTCAAGTTTCTGAAGAAAAGACAAGTCTCGTGCTTGTCTTGGTTTGTTTGTGAAGCCAGTTAAAATCAAACATGCTAAATATTGAAATTAACGTAACAATTAATAGCCATCTCTGCAGTGATCGGTGTGGTAAGAAAATCCGAAACTACATGTATAGTTTCACGATCAAAATAATGGTAACATTTATTGACCCGACGAGCTCAAACTCCACGAAATGTCGTGACAAGAAATGTTACAATTTTTTTCATCGTGGAACTAGTTTCGTATTTTCTTAACTTAACAATTTGTTTTTAGAGGACTCAGTCAAATTTAAGTAGTTTTATTCATCTTAACTCAGTGTGACCTTTTGGTAAATCTGTAAGATGAGTATTAATTTTAACTCAACAATGACTGGGATTTGTGAATGAGCACTACTAGCCCTGGTTCAAAATGGCAGCCACAGATTCTGCTGCTGTACCATGCCCCATATTACTAATGTGAATGTTGTCAGTGTGATGCAAAGAAATGTGAGGCCCTTAGCCCAAGCATGGTCCCACCGATGCCGCTATCGTGGATGGATTTAAGAGCGCCATAGTCTCCAAGCAGGAATTTCTTATCAATGATGGAGATCTTGAGGCACTTTAAAAGAACAGGAATATTTCCCTCGGCGGTAATATCAGGTTCGTATCATTGGTAACTGGATATATGATCCAGTCACTGGGGCCCCGGTGGACACATCAGTCAGCCGACACCCATGCAATCACCCGAGGCGTTGAAGAATAGGAAGAACAACAAGGAACCAATGCTCTGCTGGAGTGACCATTCGAGAACCATTGCGCTGAGGATCGGAGAGCCATAACTCGTGGTGACCGAAGGCAATCATGGGTCTCCCCACCGCATTAGTTTTAAATATTGATTCTTCGGATTAAAGTTACGGTCCAGCTTGATCACCCGGTAAACACGGATATTTAGACCGAGGCCGGAAATTGCATTTCTGGTTGGCGACGTTCTCATTTTGGCTTCTGCGACATTACCATTACAGCTCACGATTTGAATTAACTCATTTCGGTTTGCAACTTCAATAAAAGAACGCTCCTCTTTAAACCTGGAGAAGGGAAGCTCTCATGGGGCTTTCCAACACTGCATCCTCTTGGGCTTGTTTACATAAGTCCTCAGCAGGATGCAGGCCCCCTTCTGGGAGAACTGCACCCACTAAACCCAACAACCAACCAACCACCCAGCTCCCTGGGGCCTTTGCTGTCTTCTTTGTTGACTCTCACTTTTTACCAATTCCCTCGCCCCATTAGATTAAATTTGGATTTCAAACGGATCTAATGGGGTCTGCTTCTCCCCAGCCGGGTATTTACACAGGTCTGCTGTCACGCAGTCTCGTTTGAGTTTATGGCGACCCGGATGACTCCGCACCACGTAAACTTCCACGCAATGAGGATCCTAACTAGATATCATCCGATGGGAGGAAGCGCTTTTGCGTGAATGCAATCTGAATTTTGCTATCTGCACTTAACAGCAAGGCGCGGATGAGGGAGTACCTGAGAGTAAATTTCTGCCGATGTTTAAAGTTGACGTCCCGATATCGAGACACCTCTGAAACTTGTGAACTTTGTGGACTGTACATATTTTTTTTGTGAGATTTTTAATGTGGAAATATTTTTGCACAGAGGGCCTAGCACCAATGCCTGGAGGCAGGCCGTCCACCTGCAACTCAGTGTCGAGAGGTCATGCCCTACCATCACGATCAGCATCACTTACGGATTGAACATATTGTAACTCATTTGAACAAACTAAATAATTATAATTATCTTGTGAATTTTTGAATTTGCGATATATACATGTACATGTATGTTGGGTTTTGTCTCATTCTCTTTGTAAACCATCAATTATCCTTTTCCTTATCGGAATATACAATTTTCTTGTCATTATTATTGTTAACTTTCCGAAGCTTAAAAATGATGAAGTCAATCTTTAGCGCAATGCCATTCTAATTTCACTGCCATTCTAAATGGCTTCCATTACTGCCATCCTGCCATGCATGACAGATCTGTGCCTCATATCGTCTATTAACTGGTCCCTAAGACATCCTAACTGAAATATGTCTCGAAGGGTTCTTTCATCACACCTCACTTACTACATGTACATTTAAGTTAAGAGTTTTTAGGGCAATCCTAATCTAGCAACTTATAAGTGGTTTTGGATAATCTTACTTAGCACTCATAGTTCCAGGGTGGCTGAAACTAATCCAGAATATTGTAAATTACTGCGAATGCCCTTCCATCACCATCCTTTGATATATTCACACCATTATAAGTGATTTTTGGATCAACCTAATTAGGTAACTGGGAGTAATAGAGAGTATCATCAAGAGGGTCTTTGATCCTTACTTGTATTACTTTTAAGATCATTCGTCACCATCCTATCTACTTCTATCGTTTTGGGCCATCCTAACCTTTATAAGTGACCTAGCAGGCTGCTTAGTAGGTGTGCACAGTAATACACCTAATAACTTCAGTATCGTTCTTATTTTACTTAAGTCTGATTATTAGGTCTATGAGTGTGGTAGGTTTCTTTAAATTAGCCGGCTTGTGACGAGTTGCACCAAGCTCCAATTACGCTATTTGTGCTAATTGCGCTTGGTGCAACCCACCATCAGTTGTGACAGAAGTTGACGTGTAGCACCATTTAAGCTTTCATCAGGATTAATGGGCGAGGTGAGACCTTAGTGCTGAGCGATGGCTTTGATGAATGACCATGCGCTGACCACAGGACTGACCACAAAATGACCACTGGTCACTACAAATGGTCCTTGAGGAATTTGATCCACACGGGCACACTCATCTAACTGTACCGAATGTCTTTTGTGGGATTCTTATAGTCCTTTCATTACCATTCTAACTAATTGCACATCCTAGATAATTGAAAGGGACTATGTTTGAGAAACTTTCTCTGCCATCCCAAACAATATAAACGATTGCTTTGTGGGACTTCCAGAATCGTCCTATAACCGGCTACCACTGAATGAGCAAAATTTGAGCCAACATCCCTTTTTGGCAAAAATTCAAACTTGCTATCAAATGGCCGCCATTAAATGCTCGTTTTCATATAATAGAATTTTTTATGTTTATGAATATGTTGTATGAATTCATGAATATCATAGATTATTTATTCTATTCATGTTTTCTTTTTAGCAAAATCCAGCTGCCAGTTTCTGAAAATGGCGCGGTTCAAGTGTTTTTGGAAGCCTCGATGACGTCAGATAAGGACGTCTCGTTAAAGAAAGGGTGAAGGACCAGATGACCCTTGTCATTCAGGCCCATTGTAAATCAGCAATGCATTCATGACGGTTTTTAATGGGCGGATTACCCGAATATCAAAGTTATTTAAAGAGGAACTTGTGAAGATCAGATACCACTACGTTAATGGACGATTAAGATTTAATCGCCGATTAAGTTAAAAGCAGGTTAGTACGAAGTAATACATCTAATAACTTTAGGATTGTTTTTTATTATTTAAGTCTGATTATTAGGTCTTTGAGTGCGGTAAAAGTTTCTTAAATTAGCTGGCTTGGGACGAGTTGTACCAAGCTTCAATTAAGCTAATTGTGCTTGGTGCAACCCATCATCAGTTGTGACAGAAGTTGACGGGTAGCATCATTTAAGCTTATCATCAGGATTAATGGTCGAGGTGAGACCTCAGTGCATGCTGAACGATGGGTTTGACCAATGACAATGCGCTGACCACAGGACTGACCACAACATGACCACTGGCCACTAAAAATGGTCCTTGAGTAATTTGATCCACACAGGCACGCGCATCTAACTCCACATACAGTAATTTGTATTTATCGTGACCGAAATCTTTTATCCGGTGGTCAGTCTTGATAGCTTGCCACTTAACCATCCAGTAAATCACTTAATTAGGTCTCTTTTGGAAATTAACCACGCTTGGAAAATATGGTTAACGAAATTAACGAAAGATTAAAGTAAATTGTCGGTTAAGAGAGTTTACCGCACGATTCGTGAATGGTGAAACTGATTCAGATTTATTCGGCGATTACTTTTGAGGGGATGAGGGAGATGACGTCAATTAATAAAGTTTGAAGTTGAAGCCGATTAGCGCTAATCAACATTAAGTCCACACTCAAACAACGACATGCATGGTGGAGTTAAAGCCAGTCTTAGTCTCCGATTAAATTTAACAGACACCAATAATCTCGTGAGTAGAGAATGAAATCGACGCCAATTAGCGCTAATCGCCGATTAAATCATGATAACTCCAATTAGCTTCCAAACTCAAACAAATGATGGAATCAATGCCGGTCTTAATCTCCGATTTAATTTAACGGACCATAGAGCACCAACAATCGCGTTAGT
Source organism: Kryphioiulus occultus (assembly GCA_034687865.1). Classification (NCBI taxonomy): domain Eukaryota; kingdom Metazoa; phylum Arthropoda; class Diplopoda; order Julida; family Julidae; genus Kryphioiulus; species Kryphioiulus occultus. Next base: position 8,795 of record JAQGAF010001230.1, on the reverse strand, counting down.
AAAAATTGAAATTTACGCAGATTAGTTAATATCTAGGGTTAAGTCACATTAACTCTTATCGGCGTCAAAACTGAAACGGATGGTGGAATTACTCCGATATTAATCTCCGATTAAAGTTAACGGACCTTAGCGCACCAACAAACTCGTCAGTAAAGCTTGAAATTGACGCCAATAATGTCGATTAGCGCTAATAGACGATTAAGTCACGTTAAATCCAATTAGCCGTTAAACTCAAACAGATGATGGAATTAAAGCCGGTCTTAATCTCCGATTAAATTTAACGGCCCATCGCGCAGCCAGAAAACTCATCGTTTAAACTTAAGTCAAGCCAACTCCATTCATCATCATCCGTACCCGAAAACGCCATAAACTCAGATTAAAGCCTGTCTAACTCCGCTAACTTAATCGTCTATTAAACTTAACGACCCATTAAGTAAAAGGTCCTTACCGTATCGGGCCGCTCCTTCCTACTGGTTTAATCCATGTTGGGGCGCTGGCCGAAGCTACCACCGCCAGGCAGCCTGCTGACCACTGACCACTGGGCAGTCGGGCTCGGCTCAGATGGTAGCGGCGCCACCACCGGCCGTTGGCAGCGCACGTCGACGGCCGAATAAAATCCAGCGATGAAAAAGACGAAGAAAAGAAGAAGAAAAAGAAAAGAAATTGGGAAATCACAATAAAAAAAACGCGTGGTGCGATCAGCGCATGCGTCCTTGCGCACAGATGCGTCTTTTGCCCTCCGCATCGCCGCCGTTGACATGGCGACAGGGGAGGCTGAAGGGGCGGGGCCTCCACTGGGCGTGGCGCCGCCCCCGCACAAGGCGACGCCAGCGACGCGCAGCGGCCGAAATGGGAAACGGAAAAGCTGGAGAAAACGCTGACTGGATGGAGGACGAGGGAAGGTCGAAAAGAACGCACGGAGAATTATTTTTGCGAAATTAGGAAGAATTGATTTGATTCTTAAAATGTTTGCTAGTTTTCCCCCGTTTTTCAAAGTTTTATAAGTTCGTGTTTTGTAAAATTTGACATCATGAATGGGGTGTTTCGTTTTTCTGTAGAAATATACGAGGGTGGATCAAAGTCTTGTTATGCAACTCATACCCCGTAATGATCACTATTGGCCGTTGGCGTCGTTGATGGCGTTCTAAAGTTTTGCACAAAACAAAATGGCGCTGATATGCCATGGAATTGATGGTATAAAGTTTAACAAATGGATGTGCGATGTTGAAAAATGTTTTGGACAGACATGAACTTGTCTACATATACTGTGCTATATTCTGTGTTCTGTTCTATTGCTGTGATTTTTTTCAGAACGCGCGTCATTTTGTTTTGCGCATATCTTCAGAAAGTCATCAACGGCGCCAACGAGAAGTAGTGATCATTATGGTGTATAAGTTGCTCGAAATTTTGCATGTTTCCGTGTTTATGCGACGCCACAATAATTACATATAAAAGAATTAACAAGACTTTTTGATCCACCCTCGTAAGTTCAGAGAGATTGTTTATCTTCAGAAAACGCATTTCGAAAAACAAAAAACAGGCATTTTTTTTAGAAAGACTGAATAAATATTTGTTGAACTACAGCGAATCTTCGTCATCATGCGACTGGTTTATCTTCAAAAAAGTCTTTTTTTCTGAAAAAGCTACAGAAAACTATTTTTTCTGGAGAACGACAATTATTCTGAAAGAAATGTAATTCTTAAAAAAATAGCTTCTGTGAAGAAAGTTTTTCATGAGATTAGTTCATCTGGTCCAGGTACATGTAGTTTTTCAGTAAAAAAATAGTTTATCGGGAGAAGTATTGCTTATCTGAAGAACAATTGCGTTGCGTCTGAAAAATATACACATATACGTGTAATTATTCTGAAAAAACTGTAATTCTTCTTGAAAAAATAGCTTTTTTGAAGAAATACATGCAGTTTTTATTGAATATGCATGTATGTGTACAATTTTTCGTTAAAGCGATGGTCGGCATCTGGTGACTGTTTTTTCTGTGAAAATAATTTTTTCTTCTTCTGAAAAATTTAGTTTGTGATAATGTAAGTTTTTGTAGTTTTTTTAAATATAGTTTTTCTAAAGATATATATATATATATATATACATGTTTTTTGTGGAAACAATTGCATTGCTTCACAAATTATATTTTTTTTTGGAATAAGAATGTTTTTTACGAGATTACATGCAGTTTTTCCGAAGATATTGTTTTCTGTAATTCCCGCAATTATTGCATGCATGAATAAAATCTGCACGTTTTCCTCTGAAAAATCAAATATTAATAGGCATAACTTCAGTCCACCGTTTCCATCATAATTATTCCGTTTATTGTTTAGATAATGTTGATTTTCACATTTCATCTCATGACGGAAAAACAGCGAAGTTTGTTTAACTGTAAAATTTTAGTTTTCTGCTTAAATCTGCATCTAAGTTTATTCTGAATAATCCTACAGTGTATCTTTCCAGCATGTGAACATATTAGCAGTTTTTCAAACACGTTTCACAATTTGTCTGGGAACTATTACATGTACACGTATACGTTTCTGAACATGTTCTTAACATTTTCAGGGGAAAATGTTGTTTTATCGCTTCCTTTTCGAATCGCCCGGCGATTCCTCAAAAGCGATCGGTCAGCGTGATGTCCGCTTTGTTTTCGCCAGTCATTTTTAACGTTCTCTGGCCTCGGTCCAAACACGAAAAGGATGACCAATCGAGAAAAAAAGGTCATTTGGCGCTCATGAGGTCAGCGTTTTTAATCGAAAAAAATGGACCTTCGTAACAGGCTACGTGACGACGATGCCAAATGACCAGTGTCCGAAACGGGGGTTGGGTGGGGGGACCGACCATAAACAACCGGACGTAATACACCACTATAGAAAACAAAAATCCGGCAAATCCCAACCGATATGAAATTATCCTAACCACGTATCGAATGCAACTTAAAAATAATCAACATCCTCATGCAATGGCACGGCGTTCAAAACTTTCGAAAAGGATGACGTCATCGACGGGCGCAGTTACTCTAGTGACGTCACTATCGAGTTCGATTTTTCAAAATGGCCGCATCCAGGTTTGCATTTTTTGACGCGGAAAACTGGCAATATCTCGATGACCGTTGGTCGTAGATTAGCCATTCCGAGAATAAGTCTATGCCCGATGGGAAGGGAATTTGATGAGTCGAAAAGAAAAATTGATGCCCGACTTTTGTCGAAAAATTGCGGAAAAAGTGCTGGGCCTAATGAAACGCTTCTCGCTCCATTGGCCGACCGAATCTTGCTTTTTCCCCCGCTTTGTTATGGCTCGTAAATAACGAGTGTTTTTAAGAGGATGCCGAGGCTCCGAACGATTTTTAACGAGAATTGGGGGAAAACGTTTTTTTATCGCCTTCACGCCGCGCTCCGAATTAAGGCGATGTTAGAAAACAGTGGGGATTTATTTTGGCTTTTTTTGCGAAAATTTCCGTTGGTGGAAATCTTAATCCGTTATGTTATCCGGAACTGTTAGCGAGAGGGACGAAAACATTTCTCGGTATTTGAACATGAAGTAGTCATTTAAATAGATTTTCTCAAATACATGAAAATAAAACAAAAGAATCCAGAAATGAGTGAGCTTTTATAAGAAATAAAATTTAAATTTAGAAAAAATAATTGCTTGATTTCAGCACCGATAAACTTAAGTTATAAAATTTCTCAAAATGTGTTTCTGTGATATTTGCATGAGCTTTCGTAAATTTAAATTGATTCAGAAAAGAGAAATTCTGTGAAATCAAATATATTATGTTTTAAATTTAAAATTGTTCTTAGTTATAGGAGGAAAAAGAAATGAGTTTTTTGAAGAAAAGTTTCCAAAATTGAAAAAATAATAATATACTGTATTTCATTAAGCAAACGATAAACGAGTTATCAAGAATGCGTGAGTTACATGTATTATAAGAAACATTTCTAAACTTGAAAATGTTAATATTTTGATTTCAGCAACGATAAACTTAAATTACCAAATCTACCTTGAACTAAACCTTGAACAAATCTACCTTCTGTGAAATTTGTACAAGTGGTAGCGTAAATTTCCTGAAATATACTTATGGGAAATTTAAAGTTAAGCCAAAAACATTTCATGAAAAATATTTGTTTTACAGAAAATCAATCGTTTTTAATTTGCCCCACCTTTGTTCTCTCTTCGACATTAATGCGACCCAATTCGCCTCACCCATCGTTAAAACCAAACAAATTCTGGAAAAAAATCGAAGCTCTGTCCCCAGAAATGAAAATTATCTCGAACGGCAGACGTTAATCTTTGAAAGCCAGGCGATAATTAGATTTCTGAACCAAGAAAGGAAGAGACGAAAAAGAGCCAAAATTATAAAAAAAAATAATAGGAAGAGGCTAAATAAACATACGGATCGATCGTAAGGGCGCCACTGTCGATTCTGTTAAAAAGCAGTCGAGTTGAGATGCGAATTAAAGCTTACTGAAAATGTGGCTGCACTTTTCGCTTCCAAGCTCCATTGGTTTCTATTGCGCGTCCATACTGGAAGAGTGAAGCCGACTCGAATTTCACTCCTAGAACTGAGTTTTTAATCTAAACGTGTGAATTCGAGTAGATGTGAGCAAGCTGACAAGTTATTGTATAGAAATTTTCGAAAATTATAAAACGATTATGATGGACGTTATGAAAACCTTTTTTTTCCTCAATTATAAACACGAAGAACTATTTTAATTATGAGATAAATATGGGAAACATTCATATGAGAACAGTTGTTCGTAATTATAAATTACATGTAATTATGAAAAACAATTTTCACCATTATAAAACACGTGCAGTGTTCACACCGTCAGGGAATGTTTGGGAAAGTCAGGTAAATGTTGACATTGTGTTCATTAAATTAGGGAAAGAGCGATGAAAACATTTTTTTCTCAATTCTAAAATACATGCGTCATGACAAACATTTTTATCGGTGATTTTTATTCTCTGTTATTATTTATTTTTTAAAAAATGAGAACCTAATGCCAATTTCGAAATGTTTTCTAAAAAAATACATTTTCAAGAAGGTTATTTAAGATAAAATACTGTAATCAATGGCTGGCGACCTGTTTTTCATTTCATGATCTTCAAAACTGTCTTGAAACAAAACTTCATCTTTAAAATTCATTTTTGATTTTTTTTTAATTTAAAAAAACAAACTAAAATCTCTTGTTTCAGGTCAGTTTTTCCACACAAAAAAATAAAATCCAATTTAAAAGATTATTTCAAGTCAAATTTATTGAAGACCATAACTCGTGATGTTTTTTTGTTTTATTTATGGAACCTGTTTTTCATTTCATTATCTTCAAAACTATTTTGAAGCATAACGTTATCTCTATAACTCATTTTTAATATTTTTAATTACAAAAAAATCTCTTGTTTCCATAAAGAAATAAATAAAATAAAATTTAAAGGATATTTTCAAGTCAAACTCCTTTATTGGCGTTTTGAAGAACAAAATTTAATCAAAACCATTTATAGAAAGGCTTTAAAATCTGTCGTATATGTGGTCCGTTTTTCATAATAAAACCAAATTTCAAACAAAGCTATTTCCACTCATATTTACTCAAATTCATGAATTCCAAACACGTCCCCTCTGTAGTTATTATTTTCGTGTAAACGTTGAGGCCCACAAGCCAGATATCGATCACAACGTGACATTTCTCCTTCGTGTGGTCATATTTCCCGATTTTTCTTCTTTTTCTTCTTTTGTTTTATCCTTTTTATTACTCTTATTATTTTCGTTATCGCCCATCGAGTCGAGCACATATTTTTTGACATTTTTTCTTGGGTGTCACGTGTCGAAGTTGTCTATCGAGCAATGGATCCCTGGCCCCTTAGTCTCTTGTCCATCCCCAATTTCTGGGTCAACTCAATCTTCTGTACACTGACAGACAACTGTGTACTTTATCGATTTTACTCTCATCGTCCATTATCACGCCTTTTTTGATTTGGATGTGTTTGTTGGGAGTGTGAGATGATCCTTTGACCCCAACCAGCTTGACCCCTATTAAATTTCGTTGCCATTCCTGCGCCCTGTTTTAGTTCGAGTTCGTTTTCAATTTGCAAAGTCCAATAGCATTTCGTGTCAGTAAAAACTCTTGTTTTGGAAAAGGAAAACAGTGCTAAACAACACAATAAACACGAAAAATCACTGCGAAAAATTCATCCTTTTCTATAGGGATAACATTTGCAACATCATGCATGGCGCGCCACCTAGCGGGCGCTACCAACACGCAAGTGGGGTGGCTGATACGTTCGACAGCAAGGAATGTTCGAAAGTATGGGAACGAAATCGGACGTTCGAATCTTAGCTGATTGGAACTAATGAATAGGATTAATTAATCGTTAGTTAACGATTAAATTGTGATTATTTATTTTGTAATTAACGCTCGTCGAGCTATTGAAAGTTAATTGAAATCTAGAAAAAGGTCGTGGAAAAACTGAATGGTAAATTCGTGCTCAGTTACATAAACATCTTCACCCTTGTCAAAATTTGATCCAAAGTTAACTGGAATTTGTGATTTGTGTTTGGACGCTTGGCTACCTTTGAGCCACAAGCTTAACCACTTGCGATCATTTTCAATCGTTTTCATTAATTGGTGTGCAGTATCCCAGGTAACACGGTGGGACGTAATGACGTCTCATGACATCATAATGCAGGGCTGAGAGAGTGGATACAAATGGGCAATTTGGATACATTTTGATATCTTGGATACACATGGATACGAAATACAGTGGCGCCATAAAGTATTTGTACACCTTGAAAATCGTGAATAACAAAAAAATGTAAAAAATCCAAAACTATGCAATAAATGAAGCTTATTAATTCCTTAAACTAGTCGTACACGTTGATGGCGCCAATGAAGCTATTTTAAGGCAAAGTGGCTACAAATGATTTTTTATTTTATGGAAGTGATCTTTCTGTCATTTATGAGCACTGCATGATAACTGCACAGGGCACTAACATGGCCTTAATTCCAAGAACATTTCACCAGGGAGCGTCCACAAATTATGTAACGCAAATTTCCTGCTTTTCAACCGCCTCCCCATTGTAACACTTTGTTACCCTCCTCCCTCAAGTGTTACGTAATTTATGGAAGCTCCCATAGGCTGCAGGATGTCTTACTCCCTTACTCCATCTCTGAAGCTACTCGTTAATGTCTTTATACATGTACATGAGTTGTCAAATTCCACAGGATATTGATAATGCACAAATGTTCGTGAAGAGTGGATACATTCGGATACCGAAGTAAATATTGAGGATACATTTTGGATACAAATCAAGTCTAGGTTGATACATTTCGGATATCAATCAGTCTTAGGTGGATACATTTTTGGATACAATTTTTCTTAGACCCATTTCCTGCCCTACATAATGTCCAATCCCATTAATATAAATTAGACGTCCCAAATGTCCATAATTGGATGTATTAAATGTCAATAAGACGTACCAAATAAGTTCAGTAATTTGTTTTCATTAAGTTAAATATTTTTATTGAATTTGATTTGACCATTTTTATTATGATTACAGTGGTCAGTTTGAACATTTGGACTGTCAAAACTTGTCTTCGCCTCTCTTGGACTTCACGCTGATGATGACATTCTTTTTGTGCATGGTGCTCTGACCCCTGTTGATCCTCTCCAGCCACAACGACACGCAGGCCACTGAGCATCCGATGGTCAAGCACAGGAAGAGTCCGGCCGTTCGGTCAAGGCCCACGGCTTCCAGGGCACCTGAATCGTCGCAGAAGTCGGGGGTCAAGCTGGGCATCACGCTGGAGCGCAGCCGAGTGACCAGTCCGTTCTCCACGATGAGTTTCACGCTGTAACGAGGTAAGAGAAACGTTCAACAACCCATAAATTAAAAAAACCTTTCTTCGCACATTGCTAGACGATCCCTGCAGGCCCCTGTTGTCTTGTGTCCATTGGTTAGTTACATGTACACCCATACCTCGCTTTACGGACTAGATAAGTCCTTGGAAAGTAGGCCGTAAAGCGAAATGCAGTATAACGAATCATGTTTCAGCGCATAAACCCGTGTTAATTCAACAGGATCCGTTCCAATTTCACGAAAAAAAATTTACATTGATACAATCGTAACGCGGTATTTCTATTACATATTTTAAAAATGCACCTACATGTACATGTACACGCAACGAACAATGTACAATCTCGAAGAATAGTTCTAATCAGAATCTGAAGATTTGCGTGACATACATGTACATACATGTAATGTAACTTATATACAGCTGCACCGGTATATCCATAGTTGTGGATGGTCCTGGTTTAAAAAAATTGCTCAAAATTCTGTTTTTTCTGTCATGTGTTTGCTTACTTTTGAAGTTCTTCGTAGCATTTTAACACCGCGTTCTTCATCAGGATCAACTCGAAGAACGCGGTATTAAGTTTATTGAGTTAAAAAGAAGCCAAACAACAAAACAGGATCATCATCAACTACCCTGGTGGAAAGATTAGTATATGATCACTATTGATATCACTACTTTATAGTGACGAATAGTGTTTTTTTGGATTACTGATATCAGTATATAAAAATCGGTATGGATACTGACATCACTGTGATGTTGGTATACTATGGTTAGTAATATCATTATTACTTTGGATGCCCACATGAAAAGGAAATGCATTTTAAATGCATTTTGAAATACATTGCAAATTGGGAAATATATTGCAAATGTATACAGTAATGTATTTTAAAATGCATTTTTCAATGCATTACGAAATACATTGAACAATGTATTATACGTAATTGAGTAGCC